>JBAIZL010000006.1:126203230-126240730 GCA_036971475.1 Prosapia bicincta
TTTTTTAGTGAATAAAGGAATTATTTGATATTATTCATTAAACTTTTGAATAAGGTATACACTGCCCTAATAAGGACAGTCGCCCTTATGGAAGACTCAGTTCCACGAGGAGAATAATTTGAAAGCAACTTGAGTTTATAAAATTCTTTAGAAGTGGCAGAAATAATACTATTCTGATAAAAAGCGAATAAAATAATTTCATTTGATTTTCACTTTAGTTATTTAAGAAATGATATGTATAAAACATATGCTAAATAATTGTTTCATAGTTAATTTAGTATAAAGATAGGCTATATCTACAATACGCGTTATATTATAATGTTTAAATTAGAAATAATAGGATAAAATAAGGTATTAATATGGGTAAAATATACTTAAAAAGGAATACGTAAATTATATAAATAACAAAGGAATCAAAATTTAGTAAAACAGGTAAATTTTTAATTTACTCAATTTACTTTACAAAATCAGGTGCTCCTAGCAGGGAGTGTCTGTGTGTGTATGTTAAATATTGATCTTTATCATATTTTTAACTTTATATTTAAAATATAATAAATATAAATGATTCCATTTAAAAAACTGGTATTCCCATATTTATTTTCATTTAAAACTTTAAATTATTCTATTTATTTTTATTAAATTAAAATTATGAACTGCTGTTAACCTAAACCAGAATACAAATAATACTTACAGCCACACTCCCTACAAACACGGCAAGTAAGACGAACGAGAAGTTGCTCATGATGTCTAGAAGATCAATGGTGCCTTCTCCTGCCGCTGCACGCGTATATATAGCTCTAGTCCTATGCGTCAGAATAGACCGCCGTGCCTAACGAGATTATCATTAACCACGCCCTAATAAAATATAGCCATTAAATTAGGAATTCTAATAAATAGAACAATAGCAATTATTGAATTCTGATTTAATGACTCTAGAGTTTACTCGGGGATCCAAGATTGAGTGAGATATTTAATTGAGCTGTGTAAAAGATATATATACATATACCCATGAGAATTTTTATACATCAGCAGATTCTCTTATTTTCTACCTGTTTTCCCACTGCATAAGTTCTAACTTTATCATTTGACCTATTTTTATCTTCTCTTCCTGCCAAGCTATCTAAACAGTTAATTAGTTTACTATGTTATGGTACGTTGTGAATTAAATAATATACTCTTTTTATAGTTATTCAATATGGATTTGCCCATTATTTGGGGCTGCATTTCTCTTGGCCCCCTTAATTGTTATGCTCAACAATGTTAGAGGTAAGAATTGATGCATTTAAGATGGTTACACGAGCTAGGCGCCCACTCGCAGAAAGAATACTAGACATTGGAGCAAGGTATATAGTACTTCAAGGGGTAACGTACTGAGTTGTTGTAACGAATGTGAGCAGCATCATCATGTGCTCTGCTAAACAATGTTAGAGAGGTAAGACGGTGCATTTAAGGTGGTTACACGACCTAGGCGCCCCCTCGCAGAGAATGTATAAGACACTGGAGCAAGGCATAGCAAACCTCAAGGGGTAACGTATTGCGTTGTTGTAACGAATGTGAGCAGCATCATTATGTGCTGTGCTCAAAAATGTTGGAAAGGTAGGACTTGATGCATTTAAGGTGCTTACACGAGCTAGGCGCCCCCTCGCAGACAAAGTACAAGCCACTCTAGCAAGGTAAGTCATACGTCAAGCGGTAACGTACTGCGTTGTTATCAGGAATGTGAGCAGCATTACTATGTGCTTTGCTCAACAATGCTATAGAGGTAAGACGATGCATTTAAGGTGGTTACACGAGCTAGGCGCCCCCTCGTAGAAAGAGCACTAGACATTGGAGCAAGGTATGTCATACTTCAAGGGGTAACATACTGCATTGTTGTAACGAATGTGAGCAGCATCATTATGTGCTCTGCTCAACAATGTTGGAGAGGTAAGACGATGCATTTAAGGTGGTTACACGAGCTAGGCGCCCCCTCGTAGAAAGAGTACTAGACATTGGAGCAAGGTATGTCATACTTCAAGGGGTAACATACTGCGTTGTTGTAACGAATGTGAGCAGCATCATTATATGCTCTGCTCAACAATGTTGGAGAGGTAAGACGATGCATTTAATGTGGTTACACGAGCTAGGGGCCCCCTCGTAGAAAGAGTACTAGACATTGGAGCAAGGTATGTCATACTTCAAGGGGTAACATACTGCGTTGTTGTAACGAATGTGACCAGCATCATTATGTGCTCTGCTCAACAATGTTGGAGAGGTAGGACAATGCATTTAAGGTGGTTACAGGAGCTAGGCGCCGCCTCGCAGTGAGAGCACTAGACATTGGAGCAAGGTATGGCATACTTCAAGGGGTAACGTACCGCGCTGTTGTAAAGAATGTGAGCAGCATCATTATGTGTTCTGCTCAACAATGTTGGAGAGGTATGACTTGATGCATTTATGATGGTTACACGAGCTAGGCGCCCCCTCGTAGAAAGAGTACTAGACATTGGGGCAAGGTATGTCATACTTCAAGGGATAACGTACTGCGTTGTTGTAACGAATGTGAGCAGCATTATTATGTACTCTGCTCAACAATGTTGGAGAGGTAAGACGATGCATTTAAGGTGGTTACACGAGCTTAGGCGCCCACTCGCTGAGAGAGCAATAGACATTGGAGATAGGTATGGCATACTGCAAGGGGTAACATTCAGCGCTGTTGTAAGGAATGTGAGCCGCATCATTTTGTGCTCTGCTCAACAATGTTAGAGAGGTAAGACGATGCATTTAAGATGGTTACACGACCTAGGTGCCCCCTCGCAGAGAGTGTAAAAGACGCTGGAACAAGGCATAGCATACCTCAAGGGGTAACGTATTGCGTTGTTGTAACGAATGTGAGCAGCATTATTATGTGCTCTGCTCAACAATGCTGGAGAGGTAAGACGATGCGTTTAAGGTGGTTAACGAGCTAGGCGCCCCGTCGTAGAAAGAGTACTAGACATTGGAGCAAGGTAAGTCATACGTCAAGGGGTAACATACTGCGAAGTTGTAACGAATGTGAGCAGCATCATTATGTGCTTTGCTCAACAATGTTGGAGAGGTGGGACAATGCATTTAAGGAGGTTACACGAGCTAGGCGCCCCCTCGCAGAAACAGTACTAGACATTGGAGCAAGGTATGTCATACTTCAAGGGGTAACATACAGCATTGTTGTAACGAATGTGAGCAGCATCATTATGTGCTCTGCTCAACAATGTAGGAGAGGTAAGACGATGCATTTAAGGTGGTTACACGAGCTAGGCGCCACCTCGCAGAGAGAGCACTAGACATTGGAGCAAGGTATGTCATACTTTAAGTGATAACGTACTGTGTTGTCGTAACGAATGTGAGCAGCATCATTATGTACTCTGCTCAACAATGTTGGAGAGGTAAGACGATGCATTTAAGGTGGTTACACGATCTAGGCGCCGCCTCGCAGAGAGAGCACTAGACATTGGAGCAAGTTATGTCTTACGTCAAGCGGTAACGTACATCGTTGTTGTAACAAATGTGAGCAGCATCATTATGTGTTCTGCTCAACAATGTTGGAGAGGTAAGACTTGATGCATTTATGCTGGTTATACGAGCTAGGTGCCCCCTCGTAGAAAGAGTACTAGACATTGGAGCAAGGTATGTAATACTTCAAAGGATAACGTACTGCGTTGTTATCAGGAATGTGAACATCATTATTATGTGCTCTGCTCAACAATGTTGGAGAGGTAAGACGACGCGTTTAAGGTGGTTACATGAGCTATGCGCCCCCTCGTAAAAAGAGTACTAGACATTGGAGCAAGGTAAGGGGTAACATACTGCGTTGTTGTAACGAATGTGAGCAGCATCATTATGTGCTTTGCTCAACAATGTTGGAGAGGTGGGACAATGCATTTAAGGTGGTTACACGAGCTAGGCGCCCCCTCGCAGAAAGAGCACTAGACATTGGAGCAAGGTATGGCATACTTCAAGGGATAACGTACTGCGTTGTTGTAACGAATGTGAGCAGCATCATTATGTACTCTGCTCAACAATGCTGGAGAGGTAAGACGATGTATTTAAGGTGGTTACACGAGCTAGGCTCCCCCTCGCAGAGAGAGCACTAGACATTGGAGCAAGGTATGGCTTACTTCAAGGGGTAACGTACCGCGCTGTTGTAAGGAATGTGAGCTGCATCATTTTGTGCTCTGCTCAACAATGTTGGAGAGGTAAGACGATGCATTTAAGATAGTTACACGAGCTAGTCGCCTCCTCGCAGTTAGAGTACTAGACATTTGAGCAAGGTATGGCATACTTCAAGGGGTAACGTACCGCGCTGTTGTAAGGAATGTGAGCTGCATCATTTTGTGCTCTGCTCAACAATGTTGGAGAGGTAGGACAATGCATTTAAGGTGGTTACACGAGCTAGGCGCCGCCTAGCAGAGAGAGCACTTGACATTGGAGCAAGGTATGGCATACTTCAAGGGGTAACGTACCGCGCTGTTCTAAGGAATGTGAGCTGCATCATTTTGTGCTCTGCTCAACAATGTTGGAGAGGTAAGACGATGCATTTAAGATGGGTACACGAGCTAGGCGCCCCCTCGTAGAAAGAGTACAAGACATTGGAGCAAGGTATGTCATACGTCAAGGGGTAACGTACATCGTTGTTGTAACGAATGTGAGCAGCATCATTATGTGCTCTGCTCAACAATGTTGGAGAGGTAAGACGATGTATTTAATGTGGTTACACGAGCTAGGCGCCCCCTCGCAGAGAGAGCACTAGCTATTGGAACAAGGTATGGCATACTTCAAGGGGTAACGTACCGCGCTGTTTTAAGGATTGTGAGCAGCTTCATTTTGTGCTCTGCTCAACAATGTTGGAAAGTTAAGACGATGCTTATAAGTTAGTTACACGAGCTATTCGCCCCCTCGCAGTTAGAGTACTAGATATTTGAGCAAGGTATGGCATACTTCAAGGGGTAACGTTCTGCTCAACAATGTTGGAGAGGTAAGACGATGCATTTAAGATGGTTACACGACCTAGGCACCCACTCGCAGAGAGAGTACAAGACATTGGAGCAAGGTATGTCATACGTGAAGCGGTAACCTACTACGTTGTTGTAACGAATGTGAGCAGTATCATTATGTGCTGTGCTCAACAATGTTGGAAAGGTAGGACTTGATGCATTTAAGGTGGTTAACGAGCTAGGCGCCCCCTCGCTGAGAGAGTACAAGACATTGGAGCAAGGTATATCATACGTCAAGCGGTAACGTACATCGTTGTTGTAACGAATGTGAGCATCATTATTATGTGCTCTGCTCAACAATGCTGGAGAGGTAAGACGATGCGTTTAAGGTGGTTACGCGGGCTAGCCGCCCCCTCGTAGAAAGTGTACTAGACATTGGAGCAAGGTAAGTCATACGTCAAGGGTAACATACTGCGTTGTTGTAACGAATGTGAGCAGCATCATTATGTGCTCTGCTCAACAATGTTGGAGAGGTAGGACAATGCATTTAAGGTGGTTACACGAGCTAGGCGCCGCCTAGCAGAGAGAGCACTTGACATTGGAGCAAGGTGTGGCATACTTAAAGGGGTAACGTACCGCGCTGTTGTAAGGAACGTGAGCAGCATCAATATGTGCTCTGCTCAACAATGTTGGAGAGGTAAGGCGATTATTTAATGTGGTTACACGAGCTAGGCGCCCCCTCGCAGAGAGAGTACAAGCCATTGGAGCAAGGTATGGCATACTTCAAGGGGTAACGTACCGCGCTGTTGTAAGGATTGTGAGCAGCTTCATTTTGTGCTCTGCTCAACAATGTTGGAAATTTAAGACGATGCTTTTACGTTAGTTACACGAGCTAGTCGCCCCCTCGCAGTTAGAGTACTAGATATTTGAGCAAGTTATGGCATACTTCAAGGGGTAACGTACTGCTCAACAATGTTGGAGAGGTAAGACGATGCATTTAAGATGGTTGCACGACCTAGTCACCTACTCGCAGAGAGAGTACAAGACATTGGAGCAAGGTATGTCATACGTGAAGCGGTAACCTACTACCATGTTGTAACGAATGTGAGCAGCATCATTATGTGCTGTGCTCAACAATGTTGGAAAGGTAGGACTTAATGCATTTAAGGTGGTTAACGAGCTAGGCGCCCCCTCGCAGAGAGAGCACTAGACATTGGAGCAAGGTATGTCATACTTTAAGTGATAACGTACTGTGTTGTCGTAACGAATGTGAGCAGCATCATTATGTACTCTGCTCAACAATGTTGGATAGGTAAAACGATGCATTTAAGGTGGTTACACCAGCTAGGCGCCGCCTCGCAGAGAGAGCACTAGACAATGGAGCAAGGTATGGCGTACGTCAAGGGGTAACGTACCGCGCTGTTGTAAGGAATGTGAGCAGCATCATTATGTGCTCTGTTCAACAATGTTGGAGAGGTAAGACGATGCATTTAAGGTGGTTACACGAGCTAGGCGCCCACTCGTAGAGAAAGCACTAGACATTGGAGCAAGGTATGGCATACTTCAAGGGGTAACATTCAGCGCTGTTGTAAGGAATTTGAGCCGCATCATTTTGAGCTCCTCTCAACAATGTTAGGGAGGTAAGACGATGCATTTAAGATGGTTACACGACCTAGGTGCCCCCTCGCAGAGAGTGTATAAGACACTGGAGCAAGGCATAGCATACCTAAAGGGGTAACGTATTGCGTTGTTGTAACGAATGTGAGCAGCATTATTATGTGCTGTGCTCAACAATCTTGGAAAGGTAGGACTTGATGCATTTAAGGTGCTCACACGAGCTAGGTGCACCCTCGCAGAGAGACTACAAGCCATTCTAGCAAGGTAAGTCATACGTCAAGCGGTAACGTACTGCGTTATTATCAGGAATGTGAGCAGCATTATTATGTGCTCTGCTCAACAATGCTGGAGAGGTAAGACGATGCGTTTAAGGTGGTTACACGAGCTAGGCGCCCCCTCGTAGAAAGTGTACGAGACATTGGAGCAAGGTATGGCATACTTCAAGGGGTAACGTACTGCGTTTTTGTAACGAATGTGAGCAGCATCATTAGGTACTCTGCTCAACAATGTTGGATAGGTAAAACGATGCATTTAAGGTGGTTACACCAGCTAGGCGCCGCCTCGCAGAGAGAGCACTTGACAATGGAGCAAGGTATGGCGTACGTCAAGGGGTAACGTACCGTGCTGTTGTAAGGAATGTGAGCAGCATCATTATGTGCTCTGCTCAACAATGTTGGAGAGGTAAGACGATGCATTTAAGGTGGTTACACGAGCTAGGCGCCCACTCGCAGAGAAAGCACTAGACATTGGAGCAAGGTATGGCATACTTCAAGGGGTAACATTCAGCGCTGTTGTAAGGAATTTGAGCCGCATCATTTTGAGCTCTGCTCAACAATGTTAGAGAGGTAAGACGATGCATTTAAGATGGTTACACGACCTAGGTGCCCCCTCGCAGAGAGTGTATAAGACACTGGAGCAAGGAATAGCATACCTCAAGGGGTAACGTATTGCGTTGTTGTAACGAATGTGAGCAGCATTATTATGTGATGTGCTCAACAATGATGGAAAGGTAGGACTTGATGCATTTAAGGTGCTCACACGAGCTAGGCGCCCCCTCGCAGAGAGAGTACAAGCCATTCTAGAAAGGTAAGTCATACGTCAAGCGGTAACGTAATGCGTTGATATCAGGAATGTGAGCAGCATTATTATGTGCTCTGCTCAACAATGCTGGAGAGGTAGGACTTGATGCATTTAAGGTGCTCACACGAGCTAGGCGCCCCCTCGCAGAGAGAGTACAAGCCATTCTAGAAAGGTAAGTCATACGTCAAGCGGTAACGTACTGCGTTGTTATCAGGAATGTGAGTAGCATTATTATGTGCTCTGTTCAACAATGCTGGAGAGGTAGGACTTGATGCATTTAAGGTGCTCACACGAGCTAGGCGCCCCCTCGCAGAGAGAGTACAAGCCATTCTAGAAAGGTAAGTCATACGTCAAGCGGTAACGTACTGCGTTGTTATCAGGAATGTGAGCAGCATTATTATGTGCTCTGCTCAACAATGCTGGAGAGGTAGGACTTGATGCATTTATGGTGCTCACACGAGCTAGGCGCCCCCTCGCAGAGAGAGTACAAGCCATTCTAGAAAGGTAAGTCATACGTCAAGCGGTAACGTACTGCGTTGTTATCAGGAATGTGAGCAGCATTATTATGTGCTCTGCTCAACAATGCTGGAGAGGTAAGACGATGCGTTTAAGATGGTTACACGACCTAGGCACCCGAGTACAAGACATTGGAGCAAGGTATGTCATACGTGAAGCGGTAACCTACTGCGTTGTTGTAACGAATGTGAGCAGCATCATTATGTGCAATATAAATACATGGGAACAACTTTGTAAACGATTAGTGTTTTATAACGTTTCATAACAGTATAAGTAATATAACCCAGTTATTATTAGTCATAATGTATATTAATATATATGTTCTTTCAGTTCTCTATGACTAATCTTCTGCGTCGTTCCAGTTCCCAGGGGTAGGATATTTTCTCAGGCAGGGTCTTATGGAGTCTTTCTGATCACTTTATCTCTCCTCATCCTCTTTTTAACCATTCTCTGAGTGCCTATATATTAGATACCTTTGACTGAATTCTTTTGTTTGCATTCTTTGAACGGGATCTTACCAGGATGGGTTTTCCTTTATCTGTTGTATGATATTAAAGTGTTCTATAACCTTTCTAACTATTTTGTTATAGCACAACTCAAAACTTCATCTAGTTTTCTCCAACTGTCCAGTTTTATTGTCAGAAGTTACAGGTTGTAGTGCTCGTTAATTTGGTATATAATTATACAATTGATACTTTTTATTCCTGTTTATATTTTTTTACCATAGTATCAAACTCTTATTCATATTTCCTCTTTCTTTATTCGGTTTGTTATTTCTATATTAATATGAGGCACTTGCCTGTAGTAGGGCTTTCGTACTTATCAAGTAAGAAAGTAAGTACAGTACTGTGCTAACTAGTAGCTCAGGTTAAAAATGAAGTAAATAATAATAAATATTTGTAATCTTCAAATGCATTGATCCTTTAAAAGGTTTCTCTCATTCCCTACTCTCACACTACTCCCCTATGCACATATATTTTTTTAACTAAAAACACTAGTAAATATCATTTGTTGATTCCATCTTCGCGTGAGCTACTAGTAATCACTCACAACTTTTTTAAAAAAATGTTTTAACTTGCCTATAGTAGCACTTACTTTTTTTGTTGAGGACGGCCGTTTCGGGAGATGTGTCCCTTTGTCAACTCAGACCGTAACTCCGAGAGTTACGGTCTGGGTTGACAAAGGGACACATCTCCCGAAACGGCCGTCCACAACATAAAAAGTAAGTGCTACTATAGGCAAGTAAAAACATTTTTTTAAAAAAGTTGTAAGTTACTAGTAAATATGTTAACTTGCCTATAGTAGTACTTACTTTTATAATTAGTGAGGACTGCGGTTTCAGGAGGTTGTGCCCTATTCTCAACTAAGACTGTAACCTAATTCTTGGTTTTTGTATTAGAATAGGGGTGGTATATTAGGGTGGGGATGTAGGTGTATTTTGGTGAATATTAGGGGTTATGATGTTAAAAAGTGTATGTGATATATGATGTAATTGGGTGTTGAGTATGTTTGTAGGGTGTAGTTTGAAATGTTTGTATATCTCATACTGTTCTATTGTGTTGATATTCCATATCATTGTGTTTTATTATAGTAGGTTATTTTTTAGTTAAAAGCTAGTAGCTCACGTGAAAATGGAAACAATTAACAAATATTCTTTCCTCCATGTTTTTCAAAAGTTTTATATTCTTGGATAAGTTTTCTGATCATATAACCTTCTTTTTAAAGTTACAGTTTTTGTATTTTATTACAGTTGGTGTTTTATTACGGTGGAAATAATTACACGAGTGGCGAGATCCATAAAAAAATTTAAAACAATAACTCAATAATGCATTAAAAGTACAATGTTCAATTATTCAAGCTTTTAATGTTCTATTCACAAAAAAATTAATATCGTAATTGCTGTAAAGGAATGTCAGTTTGATTAAACAAATCCAATCATATAAAGATTAGATTCAGTTGGCCTGTTTGCTTTTATTGCGGTAACAATAATGGATTTACAATGTCATAAAAAACACAAGTTTAAATTGATATATGTTTGAAGTAATGGTACTCATGTTTGCTCTGGGGCCCAAAATTTCTCTGTTGGAGCTTGTCTAGAAATACAAAAGCGTCCCACCAATTCTATTTTTTAAAATTTACCCTAAGTCAGGGGTTCTCAAACTGGGTGGCGTAGAGGGTTTTTAGGAGAGGATTTTATAAGTGTACTGAAACTGCCTACAGACATAGGTGTGCGCCTACAATTAGGTGTACCAGCGAGTAGAGTGACGTGACATGTGCGTACTGAAGTACGTCGCTGTTCTCTGACGAATGTTTATTTAGTCTTGCTAGACTCTTGTTACTTGAGTTAGGGTCTCAAGGATAACCTCTGTGGAGCATAGGCAGGAGTCTTGCTAGACTCTTGTTACTTGAGTTAGGGTCTCAAGGATAACCTCTGTGGAGTATAGGCAGGAGTCTTGCTTTATTATATAGTCCTTATCTCTATTTGATAGTGAAAACTATATATGTATATATATATATATATATATATATATATATATATATTTCGCGTGTGTGAACTTATGATTTTGCGCGCGCGCGCGTGTTTGTTTGTTTGTTTGTTTGTGTGTGTGTGTGTGTGTGTGTGTGTGTGTGTGTGTGTGTGTGTGTGTGTGTGTGTGTGTGTGTGTGTGTGTGTGTGTGTGTGTGTGTGTGTGTGTGTGTGTGTGTGTGTGTGTGTGTGTGTGTGTGTGTGTGTGTGTGTGTGTGTGTGTGTGTGTGTGTGTGTGTGTGTGTGTGTGTGTGTGTGTGTGTGTGTGTGTGTGTGTGTGTGTGTGTGTGTGTGTGTGTGTGTGTGTGTGTGTGTGTGTGTGTGTGTGTGTGTGTGTGTGTGTGTGTGTGTGTGTGTGTGTGTGTGTGTGTGTGTGTGTGTGTGTGTGTGTGTGTGTGTGTGTGTGTGTGTGTGTGTGTGTGTGTGTGTGTGTGTGTGTGTGTGTGTGTGTGTGTGTGTGTGTGTGTGTGTGTGTGTGTGTGTGTGTGTGTGTGTGTGTGTGTGTGTGTGTGTGTGTGTGTGTGTGTGTGTGTGTGTGTGTGTGTGTGTGTGTGTGTGTGTGTGTGTGTGTGTGTGTGTGTGTGTGTGTGTGTGTGTGTGTGTGTGTGTGTGTGTGTGTGTGTGTGTGTGTGTGTGTGTGTGTGTGTGTGTGTGTGTGTGTGTGTGTGTGTGTGTGTGTGTGTGTGTGTGTGTGTGTGTGTGTGTGTGTGTGTGTGTGTGTGTGTGTGTGTGTGTGTGTGTGTGTGTGTGTGTGTGTGTGTGTGTGTGTGTGTGTGTGTGTGTGTGTGTGTGTGTGTGTGTGTGTGTGTGTGTGTGTGTGTGTGTGTGTGTGTGTGTGTGTGTGTGTGTGTGTGTGTGTGTGTGTGTGTGTGTGTGTGTGTGTGTGTGTGTGTGTGTGTGTGTGTGTGTGTGTGTGTGTGTGTGTGTGTGTGTGTGTGTGTGTGTGTGTGTGTGTGTGTGTGTGTGTGTGTGTGTGTGTATTAGGTTTACATAAGTTATGAACTTTAAAATTTTTTTAAGGTATAACCTACAACCTACATTTCATAAGGCTTGAATCAAGTTTATCATTGCAGGATTGCAGTCATGGAAGTCCATACCCTGAGGGATCGGCGGCCCCCTAGATTTAAAAACCATAATAAATACCAAGGGTTGTATGTAGACCAGTGGATGTTTTCGAGAATGTTATTTTAAAAGTTGGTGCATTAAGAGACATGACTTAGGACTGAAACATTTATACAGAGAAAAATGTGTGTTTTCCTTGAATATTTACGGGTTATTTTACATTAGTAAAAAAATCGAGTATTTTGGTTAATGTGTTTATTCTCTTTATATATTAAGTACCTTGGCCCAGCACTTTATAGTGATAGGTTAAACAAGGTAAAACTTGACTTTTTCAGTTAGCAATGCCTTCACAGAAAATAACGTTTGATATGGGAGCCTATGATAGCAGCTTCATCAGTTTCATGGTGAGATATATTTATGTAACTAATATATCTATATTTAAGTTAAAAAAATATCTGAGGTTTTTATTGTCCTAATCAGCTTCAGTTTCATACTCAGATTGTAATTCTTGCCCAAATGTAAATGGAAGGGGCGACCTAATGTTAGTGTTATAGAGAGGGACGCAGAGCCTGGAATGTAGAGAACCCCGATTTTAAACAATTATAACTATTGATCACATATATTTCCTTCAATAAACCGATCTTTCTTATTACATCTTTTTGCTTTGAGAGAAAATGTCATTTTAAGTTCTGAAAGCTTCTGTAGCTATTACTCTTTGCAACAATATTTCTTTCAAGCAATTTATTAATAAGCCTCACGTAGACTTACATGTAATACGTCATATATAGCAAACTGTTATGCTATATGTTATATACGATTCACAGCAAGATTGGCACGTTCTTCCGTTCAACCCTTCTTCAGATTCATCAATATTTGCCTTTTCAAGAGTTTCTCACTACAACAGTTGGAAGATTCTAATAGTTTTCAGCTGTAGCACTATAAACATAGCGAAAGAGAATACATTATGCCATTTTCAGTCTAGCGCACTGTGTAAACTTTGCTAAGAGTTGCTCCCTTTTAGCGGCCGTCCTTGTAGTCTCGTGTCTCTTGTATACTTTAAAATGAAAACTTATTTTATTTATTCAAAGAAATATCAATAAGACTCTAGCCTTATTGAAAGGGGAGTAAAGAATCTATTTTACTATTTAAGAGCTGTTCAGGGTTTGTTGTAATATAGGATTCCATAAATACTGTAAGTGCCTAAATCAGCAGTACTGCAACTGAATAGGTTCTAGTTGCTTTCTTGATTAGCTGTACGTATATTTGATTGTTGCCGAGTTTCCGTGTTGACGTATTAATTTGAGGTTAGTTTTCGCTTACATGGTACTAACTACTGCAAAGAAAGCATTTATCATAGAGCATTATTATCGCTCATGTGGAACTGGTTGTGCGGTTGGGCCGAGTTTGTCACACACTGTACTACGTTTCCAGGAACAATTTCACAAGACCCTACCTAGTGACGCTGTAACTATTATTGCTGATATTGTTGATATATTTCGGAGATCAGACAGTCTTTTGCCACAGAGGAATTGCTTTTCAGGTCATCCAAAAACTGCAAATGAAAACCCCTGAAGAATGTTACAGTCACCAAAAAGAAGCCTAACCTGATATGAGACCTCAGGAATGTTGAAACCTGCATTTTGGTTCACAATGGTTCAAGCAAGATGGCAAAACCAGCCACACTGCCTTAGACAACATTTATTTCCTTTAAGATTTTTGAAAACACCTCATTTCCTTTAGAACAAATTTTTCGTTACCCAGTCCACACCCCCGCTCTTACGCCTACGTCTGGAGAATGACGAAGGAGAAGATTTTCCGGGATGACCCACCAACTACCCGCGTCCAAATCTAGGAAAGAATCACCATGTGTATACTGAGCACAGAACAGCCCACCTTCACCAAAATTATCCAAATCCTTCAAAAACGTTATGAATATTCCCTCAAATGGAAAGGAGTTCATGTAGAGTTTGTTTATACTAGAGTCTGACCTATTTGACTGAATTTAACTGTATGTGTTTGTAAAACTATTTAAATGAAACGAAATAAAATCTTACATCTGTTTCAGTAACGTTAGTTTTGCTGCAAACGTTATAATATAATTGGATTGTATATAATAACAGCTTTGAGCAACTGTGAAGTAATTTTCTATTTTAAATAAATAAAATCTCTTAACCATCAAAACGTTTTATCCTTTTGTAGATTTCGATTGCAAAGTAATCGTCTTCGATACTTGTAATGATTTCTGGTAAAGATAATTGCTTTGCAATTGAAATCTTCATAAGGATTTACGTAAGGATCTATATAAGGATAATTTGTTTTGCTGGTTAACAGGTTTTATTTATTTATAAAATAATGTATACATTTGATTTCTAAAAAAAATGTTTCTTGTATGGTTCTAATTCTTTCTATTTTTGATTCACTATAAAATAAACTTCCATTTTATTGATATTTTTGTATTTAAATCAAATAAGTTTTCATTTTGATTTAAACAACAGGGGACATTGTTATTATACACATTTTCACTTCTTTTAGGAACATTAGTGTATATTCGAGTACATTTTTCTGCTTTGCCAAACATTACAATATTCGAGTACATTTCTTTGCCTTTACTAACAACACAATATTTTCCTTTGTTAACGCGTTTCGGAATGACTCCCTTTTCAAAAGTTAAATAGCACTGTTCGCATAAATATTGAGTTCGTCTTTAAGACATATTGAGTTCACCCAAAACTAAACTATAAAGATGAACTCAAGATTTGGGCGAAAGCACTATTTAAGTTTTAAAAATGTAGTCATTTCAAAACGCGTCAACAATGGAAAACGTGTGACATTTCTTTTTTTTATTATTTTTGGTTTTCTTTGACAGTCTCCTCACTGGCTTAAGTTGTAATGACCATCTCGTAGTCCACTAGCTCTTCCTTCGTCAATCCCTCTGCCTCCTTTGGTTGTGGAATTAGAGAAACTGTCGGCGATTTGGTGGATCTCGGCAGCTTAGGTAGCATTGTCGGATGGAGCCCCTGAACTACGCGTTAATGTCTCTCCATACACCCGGCGCCTGCGATGCTTCAAAATCAGCTTTCTCCTCAGTTGTTAGTGAAGAAGATTTTTTTTCGATGGTGTCTTTTGTATTAGAACTGAGACGGGCTTCAATGCTATACGGGTTCGTGCCTGGCGATCCCCCCTTGTTTCTCCTCTGTTTCTATATTCCTGTCGTGTTCACTTCCGCCATTTGTCTTACGTTCCGTACCAACCTTCTTGTCAGTTGTCAGTGAAGAAGATGCTTTTTCGATGGTGTCTTTTGTATTAGAACTGAGACGGGCTTCAATGCTATACGGGTTCGTGCCTGGCGATCCCCCCTTGTTTCTCCTCTGTTTCTATATTCCTGTCGTGTTCCCTTCCGCCATTTGTCTTACGTTCCGTACCAACCTTCTTGTAAGTTGTCAGTGAAGAAGATGCTTTTTCGATGGTGTCTTTTGTATTAGAACTGAGACGGGCTTCAATGCTATACGTGTTCGTGCTTGGCGATCCCCCTTGTTTCTCCTCTGTTTCTATATTCCTGTCGTGTTCACTTCCGCCATTTGTCTTACGTTCCGTACCAACCTTCTTGTAAGTTGTCAGTGAAGAAGATGCTTTTTCGATGGTGTCTTTTGTATTAGAACTGAGACGGGCTTCAATGCTATACGGGTTCGTGCCTGGCGATCCCCCTTGTTTCTCCTCTGTTTCTATATTCCTGTCGTGTTCACTTCCGCCATTTGTCTTACGTTCCGTACCAACCTTCTTGTAAGTTGTCAGTGAAGAAGATGCTTTTTCGATGGTGTCTTTTGTGTTAGGACTGAGACGGGCTTCAATGCTAGACGTGTTCGTGCCTGGCGATCCCCCTTGTTTCTCCTCTGTTTCTATATTCCTGTCGTGTTCACTTCCGCCATTTGTCTTACGTTCCGTACCAACCTTCTTGTCAGTTGTCAGTGAAGAAGATGCTTTTTCGATGGTGTCTTTTGTATTAGAACTGAGACGGGCTTCAATGCTATACGGGTTCGTGCCTGGCGATCCCCCCTTGTTTCTCCTCTGTTTCTATATTCCTGTCGTGTTCACTTCCGCCATTTGTCTTACGTTCCGTACCAACCTTCTTGTCAGTTGTCAGTGAAGAAGATGCTTTTTCGATGGTGTCTTTTGTATTAGAACTGAGACGGGCTTCAATGCTATACGGGTTCGTGCCTGGCGATCCCCCCTTGTTTCTCCTCTGTTTCTATATTCCTGTCGTGTTCACTTCCGCCATTTGTCTTACGTTCCGTACCAACCTTCTTGTCAGTTGTCAGTGAAGAAGATGCTTTTTCGATGGTGTCTTTTGTGTTAGGACTGAGACGAGATTCAATGCTAGACGGATTCGTGTCTGGCGATCCCCCTTGTTTCTCCTCTGTTTCTATATTCCTGTAGTGTTCACTGCTGCCAATTGTCTTCCGTTACTTACCAACCTTCTTGTAAGTTGTCAGTGAAGAAGATGCTTTTTCGATGGTGTCTTTTGTGTTAGGACTGAGACGAGATTCAATGCTAGACGGGTTCGTGTCTGGCGATCCCCCTTGTTTCTCCTCTGTTTCTATATTCCTGTAGTGTTCACTGCTGCCAATTGTCTTCCGTTCCTTACCAACCTTCTTGTAAGTTGTCAGAGAAGAAGATGCTTTTTCGATGGTGTCTTTTGTGTTAGGACTGAGACGGGCGTCAATGCTATACGGGTTCGTGCCTGGCGATCCCCCCTTGTTTCTCCTCTGTTTCTATATTCCTGTCGTGTTCACTTCCGCCATTTGTCTTACGTTCCGTACCAACCTTCTTGTCAGTTGTCAGTGAAGAAGATGCTTTTTCGATGGTGTCTTTTGTGTTAGGACTGAGACGGGCTTCAATGCTAGACGTGTTCGTGCCTGGCGATCCCCCTTGTTTCTCCTCTGTTTCTCTATTCCTGTCGTGTTCACTTCCGCCATTTGTCTTACGTTCCGTACCAACCTTCTTGTTAGTTGTCAGTGAAGAAGATGCTTTTTCGATGGTGTCTTTTGTGTTAGGACTGAGACGAGATTCAATGCTAGACGGGTTCGTGTCTGGCGATCCCCCTTGTTTCTCCTCTGTTTCTATATTCCTGTCGTGTTCACTTCCGCCATTTGTCTTACGTTCCGTACCAACCTTCTTGTCAGTTGTCAGTGAAGAAGATGCTTTTTCGATGGTGTCTTTTGTGTTAGGACTGAGACGGGCTTCAATGCTAGACGTGTTCGTGCCTGGCGATCCCCCTTGTTTCTCCTCTGTTTCTATATTCCTGTCGTGTTCACTTCCGCCATTTGTCTTACGTTCCGTACCAACCTTCTTGTCAGTTGTCAGTGAAGAAGATGCTTTTTCGATGGTGTCTTTTGTATTAGAACTGAGACAAGGCTTCAATGCTATACGGGTTCGTGCCTGGCGATCCCCCCTTGTTTCTCCTCTGTTTCTATATTCCTGTCGTGTTCACTTTCGCCATTTGTCTTACGTTCCGTACCAACCTTCTTGTCAGTTGTCAGTGAAGAAGATGCTTTTTCGATGGTGTCTTTTGTATTAGAACTGAGACGGGCTTCAATGCTATACGGGTTCGTGCCTGGCGATCCCCCTTGTTTCTCCTCTGTTTCTATATTCCTGTCGTGTTCACTTCCGCCATTTGTCTTACGTTCCGTACCAACCTTCTTGTAAGTTGTCAGTGAAGAAGATGCTTTTTCGATGGTGTCTTTTGTGTTAGGACTGAGGTGGGCTTCAATGCTAGACGTCTTCGTGCCTGGCGATCCCCCTTGTTTCTCCTCTGTTTCTATATTCCTGTCGTGTTCACTTCCGCCATTTGTCTTACGTTCCGTACCAACCTTCTTGTCAGTTGTCAGTGAAGAAGATGCTTTTTCGATGGTGTCTTTTGTGTTAGGACTGAGACTGGCTTCAATGCTAGACGTGTTCGTGCCTGGCGATCCCCCCTTGTTTCTCCTCTGTTTCTATATTCCTGTCGTGTTCACTTCCGCCATTTGTCTTACGTTCCGTACCAACCTTCTTGTCAGTTGTCAGTGAAGAAGATGCTTTTTCGATGGTGTCTTTTGTATTAGAACTGAGACGGGCTTCAATGCTATACGGGTTCGTGCCTGGCGATCCCCCCTTGTTTCTCCTCTGTTTCTATATTCCTGTCGTGTTCACTTCCGCCATTTGTCTTACGTTCCGTACCAACCTTCTTGTCAGTTGTCAGTGAAGAAGATGCTTTTTCGATGGTGTCTTTTGTGTTAGGACTGAGACGAGATTCAATGCTAGACGGGTTCGTGTCTGGCGATCCCCCTTGTTTCTCCTCTGTTTCTATATTCCTGTAGTGTTCACTGCTGCCAATTGTCTTCCGTTCCTTACCAACCTTCTTGTAAGTTGTCAGTGAAGAAGATGCTTTTTCGATGGTGTCTTTTGTGTTAGGACTGAGACGGGCTTCAATGCTATATGGGTTCGTGCCTGGCGATCCCCCCTTGTTTCTCCTCTGTTTCTATATTCCTGTCGTGTTCACTGCTGCCAATTGTCTTCCGTTCCGTTCCAACTTTCTTGTCAGTTGTCAGTGAAGAAGATGCTTTTTCGATGGTGTCTTTTGTGTTAGGACTGAGACGGGCTTCAATGCTAGACGTGTTCGTGCCTGGCGATCCCCCCTTGTTTCTCCTCTGTTTCTATATTCCTGTCGTGTTCACTTCCGCCATTTGTCTTACATTCCGTACCAACCTTCTTGTCAGTTGTTAGTGGTGAAGATTCTTTTCGATGGTGTCTTTTGTGTTAGGATTGAGACAGCTTCATTCAGAGGAAACAGAGCTCCAGAAGTATTACAGGGGTGAAGATAAACATCAACTCTATCTGAAAAAAAAACAAAATGCGTTTCAACGTAAAGCTTACAGAAGAAAGTTGTCTGTTTTGGTTTTCCAAGCTTAAATGAAAAGAACTTGAATTATGTCCAAGATTGTGATAACATTGATGTAAATATTGTTAACTGCAACGTTACTTCTATTACAATTATGTTTTTTTAATTTTTAAATAGCAATTAAAACAGATTTTACAAAAGATAACGAATTTAGTTTGGGCAGAAGGTTGAATACTCTTTATAAAAAATAAAATAAAATTACACTGACCATAATTAACACTTGTAAAAGATACTATTTCAGAAAAGTAACTGATGATTTACAAAAATACAGTTATGAATTGTATTATGTGATGTGTCGAAAAATTTGAACAGTTTTTACATTTATCAAATCGGGTCACCACAATTTATTTGTATTACATGCAAAACCAAATTTATACATTTAATACTTAAAAGAAAAACGAACTTGTGAAAAATAATACGTCGCCTGGTACCTTCATGAAATAAAGCGAATAGAAATTACTTTTAATCGCAAGCAGATATATAAAGGATGAATTAAGCATAATGAATATTAGTGTTTACAATGTAGGAAAAAGAGCAAATATTTAGAAAAGTGGCCGTGGGTGTTAAAGGGTAAAGAGACTATTATTTATTATAAGACACTATTTATAAACAATAAACTCTGGTTAAATAATAAGAAATAATACTCATAAACCTAGTTCTAGAGGCATAACATGTGCCTTGGAAGATGGTTACTTGGTCACCGAAACCTATTTTCATCAGGTTAAAATAAAAATATTTGTTGAGTGTGTAAATAATAGCAGCCTCAAAGTGTGTGAATTAATAAATAGTTATTTAGTCATAAACGCTTCAAGACTCATAGTAACTGGTCCTCAACGTTAAAAAGAGGTTTGGTTTTAAATAAGTAAAATATTCGACATACTCCAAACAGCCAATAATATTTCTAAGAAAAGACCACATGCTGGGTATAAGAAATGTTTGTATCTGCGGGAACACGAAATTTTGTTTTATTCAAAATTGTTAAATGTTTGCCCGTTTGTACATATTTTTATGAATAAATAAATAATATAAACAAGTAATATAGGTTTACTTGAGTTTAATTGCATTCTGGGCCACGAGAAGGAATTTTACCCTGAAGTACTTGATACATGATATAAATTTATATGATGTTTAAAAATTTTTCTTCAGTTTATTTTCAACTGAAAATAACATATATGTAGTCAGAATGAATTATCGTTTTTGCATAAATGCATATTCTTATCGTTGAGTACCTGGCATTTTATGTATTGCTGTTTATTTTGTCACATTCTGTGAAGGTTAGGGTTGTATATTAGGCAGCACAATCATTAAATAAGAAGGAGATCCCGTACAAAGAGCATGTACACTTATAACATAAACATGTAACAAAAATTTTAAACAGAAACAAAATTTTTCTGTTTCTAACAAAAGGTTTCAAATTTGTGTTATTTTACTTTTTTATACATTTTTTAAACCCGTATTTTTCTGATATAATTCATCACGTTTTTATTTATGCATAATCTTATTTAAATATTTTTTGATTTATTATGTAAATGTGAAATCTTTCTGTTATTAAAATCAATAAAGAAAACTTTATAACTAATATCAAGAACTATGTTTGTAGAATGCAGGCCTAACCTAATCGTGTGAGCATTTAAGTAAAAGGGTAAACCACAAGAATGTTAAACTAAATATTCGTTTACTTTATAATGATAGTTTATCAGAATTATTTATTTAGCAGAATTTTCGTCACAAGAAATCAAATGTTTTGAAGCTAGTCATTTGGGTTACATGAATACCTTAGTTTTTGTCGCTAATAAATACAAACCGCGATGAGATTACGAGAAATTTACATTCGGTTTTAAATAATCTACAGTTAAATTAAAACCGATATTTTCAACGCATCAGAACAGTTGTAAGTTACATTGCTCCAAACATACTCTGCACACATGTTAGGATATTTACAATTATTTGTAATTTGGAAAAGATAACCTCAAACAAACTTAAAGCTCATGTAAATTAATTGCTATGCATGCATGGTAAAGAATAGAATTAATATCAAATAATACTTATCAAATACAGTATATTTCCTACAACATACATGAAATTTTATCTAGACTTAGGCTACATATATGCGATTTAGATGTGATGTAGTTATTTGTGTAATTTAAATATTTTTTTATAACTAATGCAAATTCTTTGGCTTGATAAAAAAAAATTTACGAAACAATAAAGGAAACCTCAAAGATATATAATATTAAAAACTAATTACACTTACTTTTAATCTGAAAACCTTCACACAAAATGCCAAAATACCAGTGCATTCTCCAAAGTTTCAAACTATTAAGAAAATATAACCTACAAGCTAATAAACGCACTGGTCGTATAAACAGCTGATTCTATTGTACTCCAAAGTCTAGATCGCAGCGATAAGAATTCGTCACTCCAGTTGGCTGTGGCCGTCTCGACATTCTTCCTTTTTATTACTAAAATAAGTTGATACGTTGGTAATGAGTGTGATAGCATGAATGGTTTGTTTTATATTTAGACAGTTAAATTTAATGCGTTGTATATTTATGCTGGCTTTACGGTAAGTCTTGCATATGGAAAAAATCAAGAAGAGTAAATGTCAACGTGAACGTATCCAGATTGTTGAGAAGGATCAAGGACCCCCCCCCCCCCAGTGAATTTGACCATACCTCGGATAGCCTATCCTGACATTTTATACTTCCAAAAATAAAAAAGACTAAAAAAGACGGCTCTAGACCCCCAAATATTTTATGCCCGGTGTAAACCACTTATTTAACCACCCCCAAAGGAATAAAATTGTAGTTTTAAAATGTTATAAAGTTAGATATTTTAGATTTTCAGTAAATGGCTTTAGTAACAGAACTACCTTTTTCAATTTCTTCTATTACCTCACTTTTTTATATGTACCTGGATTAAATTTTTAATCGTTAATAAAATTACTTTTTATTCATCCATTAGAGGTAAAATACACTTTTCAAAACTTGTAGTGGAGGACACTTGATGGCAATACAGTTTTTTTTAAAAATAATAATTCAATAAATAATTTAAAAAAATTAATAATGGTTTTATAAGGGGTTTATAATGGTTTTGACTTTCACAAAAGGGGTAATGTACACAATATTTCGTCCCTTTTGGCTTAAAATAAGTGATAACATATGATTTCATAAAACAGCTGATTTTATATTATAGCTTAAATGGTAGAACAGCTGTTTTAACACATAGGGTATGTTACGTTATTTATATTAATTGTAATCTTATGTATATAAATAAATGTTTATATATATATATATATATATATATATATATATATATATATATATATATAAATGAATGTATGTATGTATGTGCCTTATGCATTACTAAACCACTGATCTAATCACCATGAAACTTTGGGAAATTGTTGAGTATCTTCCTAGGAAGGTTTCTGGCGACATAACAATTTTTTCCAAGGTGTAATTTTTAACTGCAAACATAGCGTAAAATATAGACTTTCTGTCTTATCTTGTCTTAAGTCATTTAATTGAATTCATTTAAAATTTTGTTCCAACACTCAACAATCTAAACTTATATTCCAACACATTTGTACAATATACAAAAAATATTGTAAATCCGAATGCACTTTAAATCTAAAACTTTTATTGTCATACTTTTCTTGACTACTATAAGTTCAGCTATTATAATGTTAATGAAATACTAAATTAAGTTTAGTCTAATATTAGTATAATATCATTGAGCCTAAACGCCTTGAGGAGATAAGAAATATAATTCCCTCATTTTGTGTCATATTCCCAGTTGACTAGATAGAAGCCATTATCATCCAACCAGGATCTAGTAATTTAAAAAATAGTACATCTTTAGGAGGAGCAATCCTTTTTTATCAGAGAAATGGTAAAATAGCACAAATGTAAGAATATATATAACCAATGCAGATTTCAAGCAATTGAAAAAGCATATTTGATATTTATCACCGTGTAAATTCAAAAACAAGCATGAAATAGAACATACAATAAAACCTTTTAAATCATAAAACCAAACACATTTCAAAGAATCAAAATTATTTAGAAATCACCCGTATTAAATATTTTAAGAAGTATTTTAAATAATTTAAAAATCCAAAATATTTGAGAACCATAATAAAAACTTAATACGTAGACAATTTGCAAATCCAACATTAATTCATAAAAATAAAAACACAAAAAGCAATAAAATTTCATTCACAAAACAAAAATATCGCAAAACAAAACAAAAAACTCACATATTTGGAAAAAAAATTATATCATGAATTGAACAACTTTCCAGAGTAGATATACGAGTATTAACCAATCACTTATAGGTTAAAGCAGACATTTATGGTGCCTATATAAAATTGCAAAGTCATAAACCCTACCAATATTAACTTGAATTTATAACACTTTTTTTTCTAGTTTGTTGCATTTTTAAACTGAAATTTAATTTCATTTCTACAACATAACTAGTTTGTCATAAAACCCCTACCTATTTATTAATTAACTCGAAATATATCCTTGAAATTATACATAAATTTCGATATTTGCTAACATTTCTTTTATTTACATTTTATGACCGCCATTTGAATTCTGTGTCGAAATCAAACATAGCATCACATAAGTCGGTTCTATTTCGGACCTTATCCATCTACTCTTTATGAGAATTTATTTTAAAAAATTAAATTTCTCAATATTTTAATTTTCTCCAAAATTGTTAAGTTTAATTTTTATTTACGTGAACAAGAGAGAAGTTAGTTGTAACCTTTATATTTCATGACAAGAATATTCCTCGTAGTCCTAAAACAGTAAACCTTAGACGCTCTCCTTCCCTAAACGTTTGTTGCTTTACGAACTGAAAATATGTCTAGTTCTTGAGTTGTTTGCATTTTTGTGAAAGTAAATTGTTGTTTTTTTAACCCGGCTCTGGGCTTTCAAAACCCGCCAAGCCTCGTGGCAGCCAACCTCTAGCGAGCTACCTCCGTCTCACAGGCGGATCCGGTTTGTATCCCTACCGCGAGTGGAGACAAAGGGATTGATTGTGCCCATGTACCAATCTCATAAGCGTTTTCCCATGGAGAATCAGGAGATAGTGAAATGAAACAGTAAAGTCCGTAATGTAGATTGAGCTTGGTCTACATCAACACTAAATTTACGGTTGGACAGGTATGAGCTAACTAGGTGTATGGGGAGGTATAGTGTCGTAGTTTCACTAAGTTCCCGTTGTGCTAGACCCGGTCAAAGACCTTTTCTATATCCAGGTATACTACCCCAGTCGAGCAGTAATTGTTGAAACTCTTGGTTGCATGCCCATCATTCTCAGCAGCTGATGCGTGGCCGAGTATTTTGTCCTAAAGCCAAATTGCTCTAGCCTCAGTATGTTGTGTGTGTGGATATGATTGTTGATACGTTTGAGCAGGATTTTTTCAAATACCTTTCCAATCTTATTCAACAATCTTATCGGTTGAATGAGTCAGGTTTGCTGTGGTATTTTCTCCGTTTGGGGAAGACCAAGATCTTGGACTCCTTCCAAGCGTCCGGGAAGTGTTGTGTCCAGAGTATAGCATTGTAGATGTTTAAGAGATAAGTGATCGCTTTCTCCGTGAGGTTTTTCAGCGTTGTGTTGGTGATGGTGTCTGGTCCAGGAGCTTTCCTGGACTTTGTTTGTGAGATTGCCCACTTTATCTGTGAATGTTTGGCTGTATTGTAAGGTAGTAGGAAAACTGTGCTGTTTCTAAGTCTACTTTAGCTGTAACGGCTGCATCAGCTGGTTGGTCGTTTGGTTGGAACGTGCTCTCAATCGTGTCAGGAAACAAGTTAACTTTGTCGACCGGGTCACACACTTGTCCATTCGGGCCGAAGAGTGGGGAATAGCGCATCGGTTCTCGCGTGAAGTGTTTAACCATCGGCCAGATGGGCGTATCTGTTGTGTTTAAGGTCACCAATTCCGCTTGGAAGCCATCGATTTTGTGCTGAATTAGTTCCTGCCTAATTTGTCTCTAAGGTGATTAAGTGTTGTGTGTGGAATACATCTGTTTACCCCGTGTTGCAATGCCCGCTGGATCCTATTTCGGCGGGTGATTAGCTGTAGTGTGTGCCTTTGTATGTGTACATAGTGTCTGGGCTGACATTTAACTGGTACCGCGTTAGTAATCGCAGTACGTATTGCCGTCGTAAGGCTACCGACGGCTTTGTCTATGTCCAGTGGTGTGTCGACATTTAGGAAGGCAGGTAGAGTGCCGTCCAGCTGGGACCGAAATAATTCCCAGTCAGCCAGTCTGTAGTTTAGCAACTTCCTTAGATCTCTGCGAACAGGGCTTCCATCTCTGCGAACAGGGCTTCCAAAAGCCACCATTATCACGGGGGGGGGGGGGTGATCTGAAATCAGATCTCTATCGACGTGAAGTTGCGGTGACACTAGGAGACCATTTGCAATAACTGTATCAAAAATGTCTTCCGTGTGGTAAGTGCTGTGGTGTGTTCAGGAGGGGCCAGCATTATAGCTATTGTGTATTGTATGAAGGTTTTGAGTTGCCGGCCTCCTGTGTTTGTAGACATACAGCCCCAGAGTGTGTGTTTAGAATTCAAGTCCTTCGGCGATTATTACCCTACTGGAGGTTCGTAGATGGACTTCACGAGTGTAATCATTAGAACCAGAGGGTTTGTAAGCTGATACAAGTGTTGTGGTGCTACCGTTGAGCTCAAGCCTAATAGCTGTTGCTTCAAACAGGTCAGAATAACCTACCAAGTGCTCAGTTCTCTTATTACTAACTACCATTTCTCCTGTGGTCCTGGGAATCCTTCTTTAGGTCGTGCTAAGCAATTCTGCTCCAGGTTGTCGCCACAAAGCCGTCCTCTGGCTATAATAGTGAAATTGATTGGTCAAGTTTAAATTACAGAGAATAATTACATTTTATCAATTACTAACTGAACCAGCGAACTTCGTACCACTTAAAAGTAAAGAAATGGTTTGTTAACATTATTATTTAATTTACTAATTGTACCTAATTTACTATTTTATTAAGATAACAATAGATGAACCCATATAGTCGATCGAGAAAAGTGTGACATTAATAGTTCTTGTTTGAATGTTATTTATTGAAGTGCACTCGGATATACAATACTTTTGGTTTTTAATTCTGGTGTGTACACAAAACAATTAGGTTTTCCGACGCGTGAGCAAGCCACATGCAGCTGTTAATGTAAGAAGTATGTATTTTCAAAATTAGGTCCAAATAATTTTAATTTGTTGAGTGTTGCTGAGCTGCTAAAATTTGGAATGAATTCATGGAAGTGTCTTAAGACATTGCTGTTTTGGTACTTGGAAAAATGTATATGTTATCTCTTTGGGAAGCTGTTTTCTTAAAAACCTAGCACCGTTTTATAGGTTAATATTTTTCTGCTTAAATTAATTGGTTTTGGGGGTTACGTGTCACCCCCTTATGCTACGCCCCTAAGAAATACTTATCTCAGAAACCTTCCCAGGAAAGTACTCAACAATTTCCCAAAGTTTCATGGCATCGGATTAGTGGTTTAGTAATGCATAAGGCGCATACATACATACAAACATTCATCTTTATATCAGAAATAACACTCCTGGTAGCACGATCTAGAAATGTTAAAATAAATCATACTTCTTAATAAAGGAATGTTTGTAGTTGAATTTCTTTTAAGTGTAACTGAATTGGAAAAAATGTAGTAAATTGTTATTTTGTTCAAAATAGTTGTCAAGCAGAATTTGTTAAAATGCAAATTAAAAAATGTTGTCTTTTCAACATGCACTTCCGATTAATTGATTCCGATACAAATTTTTATTGGCTTGGTAGAATTAATTAATGTATATATACTACAGTTTCTCGAATGTAAAATAATTTGATAAATTGAACTTTATAACAATTTGGATTTTAAATTTTGATCATATAAGACAATAAATTGAACTGCTAACTTATAAGACAACCAAGCTGTGTTGCTGAATTCACTTCAATGTAATGTCTAGAGTAAACAAACTAAAGGTGAATGTCAAGGAGACCACAGCCAACTAGAGTAACAAATTCTTATCTCTACGATCTAGACTTTGGACTGCAAGGGAATCGGGCCGTATTCAACAAGTGAGTTTATTTTATCTTTTCTTACTCGATTGGAGTTGTGATGAATTTAGCTGTATTTTCGCGTTTTGTCTAAAGGTTTTTAAATTGAAGGTTTGTTGTCAAGTGTAATTAGTTTATAACAATTGGGACAGTTAGAGGGTTTCCATTTTTGTTTTCTATTAAGGTAAATATTTTACACTAACCATATAGGAAGAAATATCTAAATTTCAGTCAAAGTACCTGTTTCCTGCTAAAATCGCAAAAAGAAGACAACTTGTAGTGTTGCCGAAACATGTATGTATAATTTTGTGTGCTTTTATAACCAGATTATAGCCAATAATGTTGTTATAGGGAAGATAATGTATTTCTCAGGCGAGATTTTATATTAACTTTTTATTTCTGCTGTTTATTAGACACTTGAAGCAAGCATTTACCTAATGTAGTCTATGTACGCAAATGTAATCTTGTAGTCTAGAGATGGCACCTGTAATTCTTTGATTGTAATTCACAGACACACAGACTCATAGTTACACATACACACAGACAGACACAGACTCATAGTTACACATGCACACAGACACACAGAGACTCATAGATACACATGCACACAGACATACACAGACTCATAGTTACACATGCACACAGACACACAGACTCATAGTTACACATGCACACCGACACACACAGACTCATAGTTACACATGCACACAGACACACATAGACTCATAGTTACACATGCACACAGGCACATACAGACTCATATTTACACATGCACACAGACACACAGACACATAGTTACACATGCACACAGGCACACAGACTCATAGTTACACATGTACACAGACACCCACAGACTCATAGTTACACATGCACACAGACACACACAGACTCATAGCTACACATGCACACAGACACACAGACTCATAGTTACACATGCACACAGACACACACAGACTCATAGTTACACATGCACACAGACACACACAGACTCATAGCTACACATGCACACAGACACACAGACACACACAGACTCATAGTTACATATGCACACAGACACACAGACTCATAGTTACACATGCACACAGACATACAGACACACACAGACTCATAGTTACATATGCACACAGACACACAGACTCATAGTTACACATGCACACAGACATACAGACACACACAGACTCATTGTTACACATGCACACACAAACTCATAGTTACACATGCACACAGACACACAGACACACACAGACACATAGTTACAAATGCACACAGGCACACAAACACACACAGACTCATATTTACACATGCACACAGACACACACAAACTCATAATTATACATTAACACAGACACACAGACTCATAGTTTCACATGCACATAGACACACAGACACACACAGACTCATAGCTACACATGCACACAGACACACACAGATTCATAGTTACATATGCACACAGACACACAGACTCATAAATACACATGCACACAGACACACAGAAGAAACTCATAGTTACACATGCATACAGACACACACATACTCATAGATGCACATGCACACAGACACACGGACTCATAGTTACACATGTACACAGACACACACAGACTCATAGTTACACATGCACACAGACACACACAGACTCATAGCTACACATGCACACAGATACACACAGACTCATAGTCACACATGCACACAGACACACACAAACTCATAGTTACATATTCACACAGACACACAAACACACACAGACTCATAGTTACACATGCACAAAAGCACATAGACACACACAGACCCATAGTTACACTTGCACACAGGCACACAGACACACAGGCACACAGACACACACAGACTCATAGTTACACATGCACACAGGCACACACAGACTCATAGTTACACATGCACACAGGCACACACAGACTCATAGTTACACGTGCACGCAGGCATACAGACACACAGTCACACACAGAGTCATAGTTACACTTGCACACAAGCACACAGATACACAGACACACACAGACTCATAGTTACACATGCACACATGCACACAGACACACACAGACTCATAGTTACACATGCACACAGGCACACAGACATACTGACACACACAGGCTCATAATTACACATGCACACAGGCACACAAACACACAGACGCACACAGACACACACAGACACATAGTTACACATGCACACATGCACACAGACACACACAGACTCATAGTTACACATGCACATAGTCACACTGACATATCAGACACAAACAGACTCATAGTTACACATGCACACAGGCACACAGGCACACAGATATATAGTAACACTGTCACACACAGCACACCAGCTGTGATGGTAATATCATTTTTTTGGGATAAGAGAAAATTTAGTTTATACCTTTTTTTATTCCCTGGGTTCAGTTTTTTAAGGAAACAAAAGCAAAAAAGCCTCATATTATAGCAAACATTTGCACAATGTAAAATTGTTACATGTGTTTTGAATTTGATTACTTTAGTAGGTTAACTGTGTGTGTAATGGTTAAGTAATAATTGGCTATGATTGCTTTAAGCATGATGCTTTGGGAAATAGGTTTTTTAGAAAACCTGTAAAGGCATAACATTCTTCATGTTACAAAATGCACTTGGTTTTAAAGGGCCATTTTGTGTGGAAAGAACTATTTAACACCAATGACGGACATTTCCCGAAAATCCTGTTTTAAAAAGTGTATAAAAATTAGAAAAATTAAACACAAACCTAAAACTATGTACAGTAGAACCTCTTAAACTCGATTCCCGAAAACTCGACAGGGCTGGTGAATTAATATTTTTTTTACACCGCCCGTAGCGTAAAGCTTTCCATCAGTACATACGCCGCCCGAGAGCGTTAGAGACTCAGACTAGGTTACTGGGTTTTCCAAGGTCGATCAACCTGCCCAGCTGGTGCGGGCTATTGTTTGCACACGTTCGGGGATTTATGTGGCCACTTTCCTTATCGTGAGGCCGTGCGTTGACCTGGGATTCCCGGGCAGGTCATAAACTACCCTCGCTACATTGTCGTCACTGGACGTTCAGTTTAGTGTTGTTGAGACACAGTTGTGGTCAGTTGCTTTTGTTCGAGAGTGGTTGACAATTGTTTAAACGAGTTTTGTGCTGGAATATAGAGCGACAGTATGGCGTAGAAGAAGAGGAAACAAGAGTCAGTGTGAATGGAAGCAGAGTTTGTTGCCCTAAAAAGACTTGAGCGTGGTGAAAGCGTAAATAAAATATCGTTGGACTTGAACATCGGTAGGTCTACAAGTGCTCGGTTGGAAGAAAAAGAAATCTGAAATTGAATATTGGTGTTTGAAAAGATAGTGTACAGAATCCACCGCGGAAAGAAAAAACAATGAGAAGTGCAGAGTTCGAAAAAGTCGGCGAAACCCTTTACCAATGGTTCCGTGTGCACAGGGAGAAGGGAACGCCTATATCTGGACCCATCCTGTAAGAGAAAGCTCTTCAGTTTTATGAACAATTTAAGGACGAAGGAGAGCCTGGGTTTACAGCGAGCAATGATTGTCAAGGTGGAAACAACGATATGGAATCAAGCTGCTCAGTATCTGCGGGAAAACTGTCAGCTGACCCTAACAACGTGGGTGACTTCAAGACCAAACTACACGAGTTTATTGAAAAAGAAGGACTGTCAGGTGATCAAATCTACAATGCAGATGAGACAGGACTAAACTTTCGAATGCTTTCTACTAAAGGTTTAGCTCTGAGAGATGAAAAAGCTGCACCAGGTTTTAAGAGAAGTAAGGAGCGTGTGACTATTCTTGCCTGTAGTAATACAACAGGAGAGCACAAACTCAAATTAGCGCTAATTGGAAAAGCAAAAAAACCAAGAGCATTTAAAACTGCCAGATGCACAAGTGATGGCAACTTTGAACTCCCAGTTTGGTATAGAAATCAATCTAATGCATGGATGAGTGAAGCAATATTTAAAGAGTGGTTTGGGTAGACTGAATGGGGGCAAGTAAGGTTCTACAGAAAACAATAAAACTGTACGACCCTTTCACAGGTAATAAAACACTACTGTCAACCTTTGTGTAATGAAGCGTTAGCCCCCATCAAGATGCTTCTAGGTACTTAGAACCTGCCGGAGGAAAGATTCGAAACGAAATGGAACCATTTTTGCAAGCTATACAATTTCAATGTCTAAAATTGTATTAGTTTTAGTGGGTTGTCTTCTAAAATACTCAAAAAATACCATAGTTAGAGAAACGGGGTTAAATGAAAAGACTGTGCAACGGCTTGTGAACGATTTTCGGGATTTACTAACGGTTTGGTTGATTGAAACGAGTACTAAGTTGGGTGGTGTCAATAGCGTCGTTGAAATTGATGAAAGTGCTTTTTGGCGTCGAAAATATAAGAGGGCTAGTAACAAAAACAAGATGGGTTGTAGGCGGTATTGAAAGAAACACAAAGAAATGTTTTCTCAAAGTAGTTGCAAAAAGAGATGCACTCACATTAAATAACGTGATTACTGAATATGTTGAGCCCGGTACAACAATAGTTACTGATAGTTGGAAAGGATATAATACACGAGCATTACTTTTGGCTGGATTTGAGCATTTTAATATGATAATGTGAATCATACAAGTAACTTCTTGAATCCTAATGAACGTAGCATACACACTCAGAGAATTGAATTAAACTGGGCTAAAATAAAGAGACAGGCGGCGAATCGGTAAAATATCTTCTCCTAATATAGAGACATACCTCACAGAATACACTTGGAGAAGTCTTCATCCAACAACTGATCAGTTATTTATCGATTTTATAAATGCAGTCAACAATTTTGATCCTAGTTTTATCCTAAAGTCTATCTACGAATTTTATATAGCCTATGGGACTAAAACCATTTGACTGGTGGCTAACGCTTAGCTATTGTTGACTGATGACAAGGGTTGACAGGCTGGTGTCGTAAAGTCAACTGGTGTCATAAAAGGCCATTGTTCCACTCACAACCTTCCTTACCCCCATCCAGATACCGTCTACCCAGTGGTTTTTTCAACAGTTCGTCCCAGAGGTTGAGAAGTTTCTGAAGAAAAAAATCTTCCCAGGAAAACTCTACTGATTGTCGATAATTCTACGACTCACCCTGATGTGCAATATTTACAGAACAAAGACATTAAAGCAATGTTTCTACCGCCGAACGTCACGTCTCTCTGTCGAGAGAAGGTACAGACGTAAGCTTTTGCCATCTTTGGTGTTGTCCTTGGAATCGGGTGAGGAGCTAACGGCTAAACTAAAGAAGATCGATTTATTAGATGTCATTGGATGGGTCTCTCAATCCTGGGTCGAGCTTGAGACCATAACCCTCATTCGCTCTTGGAGGAAACTTCTAGATCACGCAGGCAATGATCTGTCGCGTGACGATGGAATCAATTCTGAAAATAGCGACTTGATTGAACTCATGAAAAAAATCCCAGGGTGTGAAGAGTCTTCAAACAATGATGTCAATGAATGGATGGATCTCGATGGAGCATCAGAACCATTAGGAGAAGATGAAATCATCGCAGCTGTCAAAGGGCGTGACGGAGAAGGGGACGAATCGGAAGAAGAAGAGCAAGAGGATCATCGACAAGAAAGAAAAGTTAGCCACAATGAGGCTGTGAAATTTATTGAAGGGACATTGCAGTACTTAGAGCAGCAAAATGCGACTGGAATGGAGATTCTGTTCCTCAGGCGACTCCGTGATCAAGACGCCGTGTGGAGACAGAAAAGCATTCTTCAATCACAGGGTTTTTGAAACGACTTCAGTAAGTTTACTTTTACACTTTTCTTCTAGTGTTCAGAAAACTTCCCACAACTAACTGTGATGGACTTTTTATAAGCAGCATAAACAACTTCAGTAATAATTGTAATGAACACTGTATTTTCAGATTCTACTATTCCCAATAGTAGTTTGTCCCAATTTTTTTTTTTATTACAAGTTATAAATGTTGATATAAATAGATAATTGTATATAATAAATCAATAAATGTACAATTTTAATACTCTAAATAAGCGTTTTTATTCAACTCCTAGTTATTTGTGTTTAAGTTCCCTAAAACTCGACAACTTTAAGTCCACACTGTTTCGAGTTTGAGAGGTTCTACTGTATTTAAATATAAAACAGTGAAGAACAGTACAGTGGGTTTTTATTTGAAATGTTATGATATTTTAATGTGTTTTATGCTAGATATATTTGTGTGTAATATTTAGGAAGCGAATTGAATATAGATGTCTTGCTTTTGTATAATTCAAGGAATTTTAACGGGAAAGTTTGTAATAAAAAAATTTAAAGTAAAACATTTACTACCAACATTCTAGATAAAATCCTATTAAAAAAGGAAAAACGTTTATCTCTAACGTACTTTAAGATATTAAATAGCAAATGGAACTTCCCATATTGTAATTCAAAGTTGTAGGTGGAAACAATTAATGTTGTTATTGCATTTGCTAGAAGGTGAGTTGATGGGTTGGTTATGTTTGCTGTACGAATAGTTGGGTACTTGGTTACATTGTGTTATCTACTATTTAAAGACTTTTAAATAGAAGCAGTACAGATGTTGGTGTGGATAGGAATAATAAGATGAAACGAGCAGAGTTAAAATAATCCAAAAGTACTGGTGTAAAGTCTGGCAAAATGAAATCCATTTACGTCAGGTTTATGCTATTAGTAAATATAAAATAATTTACCTTTACGCCCAGATAAAATTACATTTCTTATACCGGAGAACCTAGATTCCAGAAACAATGAATGCTTTCATGAAAACAATAATGTAACCTCAACGCATGCTACCAAGCAACTATACTTCAGTCATTGTTAATATGTTTACAACAACATAATATGTAATATATTTACAGTGAAGAATTTTATATTATTTCCCGAAATTAATATCAAAATATCTGTCTAAAAGCATTCACAGTAAATATTTTACTCTTATATTTCTTATAAATACTATTTTGCCTCCATAATATTTAATGTACGTTGATACGATTGTTGTAAACTGCACTTTTCCAGCGACAAACCAATAAGGCCTTTACTTAATGTACGAGGCAAGGTCTATATAAAGGTTAAAGAATTTGTTATGTTTAAATGGTCCATTTATTGTTACTTAGATATTCTCTAATGTGTTGTTTACAATAGTGTAATAGGCTTCATTTTATGCAGTGAAACTATGCATTATGGAATTCCTAACCCATTTAAGTGTTTCTATGATAAGAGTCCTTCTCCATGTATCTGTCGGAAATCTCCTTTCAAAACATGTTTTATATTACCTTCTTATTAACTACATGTTTTTTTCTCAGGGGGGGGGGGAAGACCTATAATGGAGGGGAGTCCTAATTAGCTAGAAACTTCAATGTATGTAAAAACGTATTTAATTCCGTTTGCGGAAACATTTTATAGAGACTCGGCACAAATTTTACTTATTATTTATTCCAAGAGTAAATAATTCTAAGCTTCACATATAACAAGGTACACACTAACTATCATGAAGGCCTTTGCCATGTTACTGACTATATGACCTTCACACATGCCATAAACGGTGACAAGATGACGAATAATATAAAATTAGATCCCGGAAGATATTGGGGATGGAAACTGCTACTTGGGGAGTTACAAATACCTCCACAACGCCGCCGTTCTATTGGAGGCAGTCAGAAGGCGAATAGACATCGCACCTCCGCCGCTTCTATCTTCGCATTGGAGGATCTCATCACGTCTCTGCAGGAACATTTACGTCTGCATACATTCTGAGCTTGTCCAATCCACGTTGCTTTCGTTTCTTGTATCCAGCTTCACCTGGCTCCACAACCCAGCAAGTATAATGGGTTCAGTAACAAGGTGAAGAGTCATCGCATATCCGCCGCTTCTATCGTCGCATTGGAGGATCTCATCACGTCTCTGCAGGAACATTTAGGTCTGCATACATCCTGAGCTTGTCCAATCTACGTTGCTTTCATGTCTTGTATCCAGGTTCACCTGACTCCACAACCCCGCAAGTATAATGGGTTCGGTAAAAAGGCGAAGAGTCATCGCATCTCCGCAGCTTCTATCCTCGCATTGGAGGATCTCTTCACGTCTCTGCAGGAACACTTAGGTCTTGCTACATCCTGAGCTTGTCCAATCTACGTTGCTTCATGTCTTGTATCCAGGTTCACCTGGCTTCACAACCCCGCAAGTATAATGGATTCGGTAACAAGGTGAAGAGTCATCGCATCTCCGCATCTTCTATCCTCGCATTGAAGGATCTCTTCACGTCTCTGCAGGAACACTTAGGTCTTGCTACATCCTGAGCTTGCCCAATCTACATTGCCTTCGTGTTTTGTATCTAGCTACAAATACTTCCACAATCCCGCCGGTCTGTTGGAGGCAGTCAGAAGACGTATAGAGATCGCACCTCCGCCGCTTCTATCTTCGCATTGGAGGATCTCTTCACGTCTCTGCAGGAACATTTACGTCTGCATATATTCTGAGCTTGTCCAATCTACGTTGCTTTCGTGTCTTGTATCCATGTTCACCTGGCTCCACAACCCCGCAAGTATAATGGGTTCAGTAACAAGGTGAAGAGTCATCGCATCTCCGCCGCTTCTATCCTCGCATCGGAGGATCTCTACACGACTCTGCAGGAACACTTAGTTCTTGCTACATCCTGACCTTGTCCAATCTACGTTACTTTCGTGTTTTGTATCCAGGTTCACCTGGCTTCACAACCCCGCAAGTATAATGGGTTCAGTAACAAGGTGAAGAGTCATCGCATCTCCGCTGCTTCTATCCTCGCATTGGAGGATCTCTTCACGTCTCTACAGGAACATTTAGGTCTGCATACATCCTGAGCATGTCCAATCTACGTCGCTTTCGTGTCTTGTATCCAGCTTCACCTGGCTCCACAACCCCGCAAGTATAATGGGTTCAGTAACAAGGTGAAGAGTCATCGCATCTCCGCCGCTTCTATCCTCGCATCGGAGGATCTCTACACGACTCTGCAGGAACACTTAGTTCTTGCTACATCCTGACCTTGTCCAATCTACGTTACTTTCGTGTTTTGTATCCAGGTTCACCTGGCTTCACAACCCCGCAAGTATAATGGGTTCAGTAACAAGGTGAAGAGTCATCGCATCTCCGCTGCTTCTATCCTCGCATTGGAGGATCTCTTCACGTCTCTACAGGAACATTTAGGTCTGCATACATCCTGAGCATGTCCAATCTACGTCGCTTTCGTGTCTTGTATCCAGCTTCGCCTGGCTCCACAACCCCGCAAGTATAATGGGTTCAGTAACAAGGTGAAGAGTCATCGCATCTCCGCCGCTTCTATCCTCGCATCGGAGGATCTCTACACGACTCTGCAGGAACACTTAGTTCTTGCTACATCCTGACCTTGTCCAATCTACGTTACTTTCGTGTTTTGTATCCAGGTTCACCTGGCTTCACAACCCCGCAAGTATAATGGGTTCAGTAACAAGGTGAAGAGTCATCGCATCTCCGCTGCTTCTATCCTCGCATTGGAGGATCTCTTCACGTCTCTACAGGAACATTTAGGTCTGCATACATCCTGAGCATGTCCAATCTACGTCGCTTTCGTGTCTTGTATCCAGCTTCGCCTGGCTCCACAACCCTGCAAGTATAATGGGTTCAGTAACAAGGTGAAGAGTCATCGCATCTCCGCCGCTTCTATCGTCACATTGGAGGATCTCTTCACGTCTTTGCAGGAACACTTAGGTTTTGCTACATCCTGAGCTTGTACAATCTACGTTGCTGTCATGTCTTGTATCCAGGTTCACCTGGCTCCACAACCCCGCAAGTATAATGGGTTCAGTAACAAGGTGAAGAGTAATCGTATCTCCGCCGCTTCTATCTTCGCATTGGAGGATCTCTTCACGTCTCTGCAGGAACACTTAGGTCTTGCTATATCCTGAGCTTGTCCAATCTACGTTGTTTTCGTGTCTTGTATCCAGCTTCACCTGGCTCCACACACCGCAAGTATAATGGGTTCAGTAACAAGGTGAAGAGTCATCGTATCTCCGCCGCTTCTATCCTCGCATTGGAGGATCTCTTCACGTCTCTGCAGGAACACTTAGGCCTTGCTACATCCTGAGCTTGCCCAATCTACATTGCCTTCGTGTTTTGTATCTAGCTACAAATACTTCCACAATCCCGCCGGTCTATTGGAGGCAGTCAGAAGGCGAATAGAGATTGCACCTCCACCGCTCCTATTATCTGTTTGGAGGATATCTACAAGTCTCTGCAGGAACATTTAGGATTGGCTTTAGCATGAACTTTCCACTTATCTCTTACACCTCGTCTAATACCTTTATATGTTTTGTGTGTGGATTCTGTGAATTCGTTGTGTCTTCAGGCATTAGAAGGAAAAGGGAAGGAGCCAATCTATACATGTTAGTGGGCCTCGACATACATCTTTATTCTATCCGTAAAATAGCGCATAGAATAGGGATATTAACTTCAGCTGTGCTAGACTCTATACTCGCCATCTTATTGTGGATACCCAGCCCCCAATATATTGTGTGTGTATTATTCTTATTGTTTTTATTACTCACAATATATTATTTTACAATACTATTTATATGTATAAATAGTATGAATGTCTGTGTTTATCAATTTATGTTTTAAATAGAAAAACCTAATCAAACACACACACACACACACACACACACACACACACACAAACACTACACACACACACACACACACA
>JBAIZL010000006.1:126245730-126503230 GCA_036971475.1 Prosapia bicincta
TTGTTGGCTTCCAAACCTTACAATGTGGAGCCCTAGATGCTGTAATAGTTGCAATTAAGCCTCTTTACCAGGAATTACCAAAGGCTAACTTACTCAGACTGAGTTCTCGCGGATGCACTCAAACCGTCACTGAGTGCTTTTATTCTGTCATACTTTGTTGGCTTCCAAACCTTACAATGTGGAGTCCTAGATGCTGTAATAGTTGCAATTAAGCCTCTTAACCAGGAATTACCAAAGGCTAACATGCTCAGAGAATGTTTACACCGATGCACTCAAACCGTCACTGAGTACTTTTACTCTGTCATACTATGTTGGCTTCCAGACCTTACAATGTGGAGCACTAGATGCTGCAATAGTTGCAATTAAGTATCTTTACCAGGAATTACCAAAGGCTAACTTACTCAGACTGAGTTCACGCGGATGCACTCAAACCGTCACTGAGTGCTTTTATTCTGTCATACTTTGTTGGCTTCCAAACCTTACAATGTGGAGCCCTAGATGCTGTAATAGTTGCAATTAAGCCTCTTTACCAGGAATTACCAAAGGGTAACATACTCAGAGAATGTTTACACCGATGCACTCAAACCGTCACTGAGTGCTTTTATTCTGTCATACTTTGTTGGCTTCCAAACCTTACAATGTGAAGCCCTAGATGCTGTAATAGTTGCAATTAAGCCTCTTTACCAGGAATTACCAAAGGCTAACTTACTCAGACTGAGTTCACGCGGATGCACTCAAACCGTCACTGAGTGCTTTTATTCTGTCATACTTTGTTGGCTTCCAAACCTTACAATGTGGAGCCCTAGATGCTGTAATAGTTGCAATTATGCCTCTTTACCAGGAATTACCAAAGGGTAACATACTCAGAGAATGTTTACACCGATGCACTCAAACCGTCACTGAGTGCTTTTATTCTGTCATACTTTGTTGGCTTCCAAACCTTACAATGTGGAGCCCTAGATGCTGTAATAGTTGCAATTAAGCCTCTTTACCAGGAATTACCAAAGGCTAACTTACTCAGACTGAGTTCACGCGGATGCACTCAAACCGTCACTGAGTGCTTTTATTCTGTCATACTTTGTTGGCTTCCAAACCTTACAATGTGGAGCCCTAGATGCTGTAATAGTTGCAATTAAGCCTCTTTACCAGGAATTACCAAAGGCTAACTTACTCAGACTGAGTTCACGCGGATGCACTCAAACCGTCACTGAGTGCTTTTATTCTGTCATACTTTGTTGGCTTCCAAACCTTACAATGTGGAGCCCTAGATGCTGTAATAGTTGCAATTAAGCCTCTTTACCAGGAATTACCAAAGGGTAACATACTCAGAGAATGTTTACACCGATGCACTCAAACCGTCACTGAGTGCTTTTATTCTGTCATACTTTGTTGGCTTCCAAACCTTACTATGTAGAGCACTAAATGCTGTTATTAACTTCGGTGAAGGCAACAAGGAAAGGGTTGCAGTGTTACAGAAGCTTATACTTAAAACAGGCTTGAAACGGTGGTTAAAACGGTGGCTAAAAACAATAACGCAAACAGCTACAGGCTAAGTAGTTTGTCACAGTCGTGCATAATACAAATAAAATCACCAAATTTGCACATTGAAGGATACAACTCTTAGCGATGGTGTACCTTTTTCATTACACGCGTATTTGGAGGGTTCTGGGGGAACATAATTCTTAATTATTGTAATGTTCTGAAATTATCAGCAGTACTTTGGTTTAATTAGAATGTCTTAAAGTCCGAATAATTTGCACTGAATAACAGATAAACGTGTTGGTTTAAACTTCAAGAAAATTTAGTCCAAAAATCACTTCCGTTGAAGGAACCAGTGTAAAGTTGTATAAAAGTAAATAGACATCAACAGACATCAACATACCTTAAAGCCTTGTCAACTCATCCCATGGAGTCCCGAGGGAAGATGGTGTCTAACTCAAGTTGCAGTGTCCATCCCCATTATTTGCCGGGTTCTTGGGCTGGTTCTGTAAAATTTAAAAGTTACCTTGTATTATTCATCATCATGTCACCGTCTCTGGCATGAGGGAAGTTATATAGTTAGTAGCATGTCTTAGGCCTTCATGATAGTGTGTACCTTGTTATATGTGAAGCTTAGAATTATTTAGTAATTTGCTTTTTGATACTTAAGAAAAGGTTTGTTAAAATGTGAGGTTATTTTGCTTTTGTTTCCTTCAATTCCTTCTATTAGTTCACACTCTCCTTGTACATATCTTGTTCCAATTTTGGTCGTTAATAAAACCATTTTTATTCATTCACTCAAGCTTATCCATATATTTTCATAATTTCGCAGCAATGGTTAGTTATATGTAGAACAAAATAAATAGATGTAACAGAAGAAGAGGAAATTCAAGAAATATTAGAAAATGAGCATGTAGAATCCTTACACCGACCATTGTAGATTTCAGGATACATATGAACAAATAAAAAAAAATAGTATTATTGCCCAAATATAAAAACCTATGTCAAAATTTGGTAAACCATTGGGATACTTTTAAAAACTAAATAAGAAAGGACACCTCTAAGGTTATAAATAAATTTAACGCCGAGATCACTTTAAGTAGTTCACGTAGATTGTATTACGTAGCTCCTCAGATATATCTAAATATGTCGCATTGCCGATGCGCAAGCGGGTACTTATGCGCCACGAGTTTCCCTTATGTTTACTTCAGACTTAGTTCAGATGGTAACCTAACGCGCCTGACGCTGTAAGCCAAACAACCTGTACTATTGCTTCTCCGGTGCTACTTCTCGCGCTTGTGCGAATTGTGGCCTTCATCTTGGTTCTACCTCTACACTCAGGACCTTATCCAGGACCCAATTACAGCCCGGAAAAGGATAACTTTACAAACCTGTTACAGACGTGAATCTATATCTTCCACAGTTCCCAATGAATTTACATTGGCTGATCTTATGAGGTGATGCTAATAATTCATTAATAAAGCAAACTGACATAAAATTTTAAAATTTATTGACTCAAGCTCGTTTCGGAGCAATGCCGTCATCAACCCTCCGTCGACATCATCTTGTAATAGTTATAACTCACTGATGATGTCATTATAAACGGAAGTTAATAAATTATTACTATCGATGTAATATGCTTTATCAAAAATTATTAAGAATAATATAAGATTTAAAAGCGTACAAATACATCCATATCTTTAACAAAGAGTTTGTTCAAACGACATTAAAAATATATTAAAAGAAAACCAGATTCATTTGCAGCAATTTTTAATTTAACCAAAAATACTTTCAGAATGGCTAATACACAAAGGAACACACATTTTACACGGTTAATCTGGCTCTGCTACTTAGGTTAGAGTGACCTTGAAATAATGTTTTTGAAACGCGTAGTACCTAAGCGAACGCAAAAGGTATACTAGAATCATTTAACTCTCAATACCATTTACTAGCATTATTCTTGCGAAATATATCGAACTACGTAGATTTATGTGACAACAGAAAGCTATTTCTCTGGCCGTGGAGGTAGAGAATTGGTTGTTCTACGAATTAAATAAATTTTGCTTATTCTAATAATTGTCGTTATTAAGAAGTTTTGGGAAATAATAAATAACAAATTTGGATTACTCTACAGCCAATCGCAGTCAAATTGGCGTCGCACATCTGAAATCCTGTATGACCTTATTGCTTTACTTTTACTGATAAAATAGTAATTAATTTTAGCATTTTCTTCTATTTCGAGGATAATTGTTAGGTTTAGTATAAAGTTAATTAGCAGCTTAGCTAGTAAGAAGAATTCACAACGGTAAAAATTAAAACCGGTTACTCTAAATCTTAATTCACATTAGTTTATTAAAACAAACAGACTAGTCTCGACGACCTTGTCACCTTCAACGTTTGTTGCCGTTGTTTAAAGTAAAATGTCGTCTACATATCTATGATAGTATATTATTTTATCTCTATGTTTGTTGTTCTACCGGACGTATTAATGTTCGATGTGGTGGAGGAATATTTCTGCTAGGTTTGTTATCAGCATGCTTTCTAGTGTTTGAAGTGATTGTTTAATGGGTACGTTGGTGTATGTCAAGTGTATGTTAATGAGGTCAATGTCCTTGTGTATGGTTCTGTGGCTATTAACGTTCGTGAGTGTATTTGGCTAGATTACGTGAAGGTGCCTGTGTGTATTGGGAAATGTGTGTTTTGTTTGTAGTGTTTCTCCTGTTCTGGTTTTATGATTTCGGTGTATTCGCTCGATTGATTTTTAATTTGGTTTCATATTTTGGTGTAAGAACTAAATGGAGTTCGGTCATGTTGTTTTCTGTCATGAAATTATTTACTTTATTGTCAATGCCTTGTTGGCGCATTTTTACTATAGATCTGCCGTTATCTGTTTTAAAGTATAGAGATTAGTTGGTCGCGATTTGTATGATGGATTTAAGAGTTGTGTGTTTATTAGTTGTGCTTGGTTTAATGTGTTTATGATGGACATTTTATATTCAATGTCTTGTTGAATGTATACATGGGGAATGGATTCTGTGCTTTGCATTGCTGTTTCTGTATTAAAACATTTGTTTGTAGTTGCATTTCTTGGGGTGAGGGCTTTATTAAAGTCATTTGTTTAAGTCTTAACTTAAATAGTTTGAGCCCTAATTAGTTTATATTAAATTCAATGTGTATGGTGTTTATTGTGCGAGGGTAAAATTAATTGTTGGTGTAAAAAGTGTTATTGCTTTGAGATAACCCTTAAAAACCCTTTTGATGAAATTAAAGATAGTGCTCTATTAGTAAGGCATGTAAATGTAGAGACTATCATTTTGATAAAAATTTAACACAAGTTGTATAAATTATATTCGTTTATGTAAACAATAGAGTTTTAAAGTCATTGCCTAGCAACGGAAATTATTTTCAAATACGTTTCATACAAGTTGGTTTCAAGATAATATTTGTGTGAATAAATACCTAATTTACCTCCATAATGATGATTATTTATAAAAGGTGTTGATGTATTACGCTTCAGCATCTTCTCCTAAAAAAGGTTGGTGTTTTTTTTATTTAATTTTCATTTCCAATGTGTTTTAATTACTAATTTCTTTTCCTCATAATAACTTTTCACTAAACTGATGTCTTCCCACAGCATATACAAATGATGACAGTATTGGGGATTATCGAAGTGGTTGTTCAGCAGATATTATGCTACCAAATGACCAATTACAGTGGTTTTTTACAGAACTTACTTTGTTAGAAACTATGTTTTTCTCCGTTCCTGTCTAACATTGGGTTTTATTTTATAATTACCTTCATTAGGAACTGAACAAGAACAGTTTATCAAAGAATTGATATTCTTGAGTGAAGTCACAACTGAAACATCTTTTCTCATATTAACGTTGAGAAGCCATCTCCAGCTGTGGCTAACTGGCTGTGTATGTTTTCCTTCCTTGTTCCTCTGTTTTATTAACATCAGCTGTTTGTTTATTACTTGGTAAGCAGGTCCTTTGTGCCCACTTTCTGCAAAACTCTGAAAGCAGTATTTCTAATAGGAATGCTGGCAGAAGTAATGAATTCTCGGTTCAATTGGGGAATAAAAGCGCTGCATCTATGCTCTAGGAAAACTATGGGTTGGTTTTGTATTTTGTACACATGTTTACGTATTCTAATAGTTTCTTGTGTATGCTTTTGTATTACAAATTGTTATTGATCAGTAGTAGTTTCTTAGTATTAAAAGATGTTTCATAATAAATATATAAGAGTAAATACTAGTATCACGGATAATCTAGAAAATGTTTTATAAACGGACGAAAAGACTACATACTAGGTGAACAATTTAATACAAAGGCATACACAAGAAAATAGTAGAATAATTGTACAAAATACAAAACCAACCTTTAGCTTGCTAGGGCCGAGGTGGTTGCTTGAAATCTGCCGTCGGAAGAAGCTAGCGCTTATTTCTTTTGCCAACATTTCTACCCATAAACACTGTTTTCGTAGCTTTGCTGGAATTTTAATCCAATGTCTTGCTTATTTATCAAATAAGAAACACATTTACGATTTTATTAAATCCCAGGAACAAGAGAGAGCTTTGCTTTAAACCTTCCACGATCAGGTTGACATAACTGAAGATTGTTCCCCATTGGTTGCTGATTATTTCGTTCTTGAGGTTGATAAAAGTAATTATTATGATAAAAAATGTATTTCACCTGTGATTTCACTCGACGATATGAAAACTCTTTCATAACGCTAAGTTTTATAAAAACGAATGTAAAGCAGTTTGCCATTTGATAACATGATATCTGCTTAGCCATCACTTCGGTAACACCAGCTATTGGGTCTTCCTGTCAAGTAGGAAGAAATCATTTGAATATTTTTTTAAGGGAAGTAATAACGAAAACTCATTTGAAGTGAAAATTAAAATATAAAAAATAAACCATTTTCGAGGGGAAGATGCTGGTGCGTAAGACTTGAATTCCTTTTATAAATAAACAAAATATAAATTAAAGCAAAATATTGCCAAAAGAATACCACTGCGTCACAAATAACTGGAGATAATTCAGGTACACCCAACAGAGAATATATTAACCCACAAGAGGCATCTTGGAAAAGAATAAAGCAATTCTTCAGCCATGATTATTTTGCCTGTAACATTGCCTTTCACTAAGTGTATTATAACTAGACACATTTTTTGAAATATTTATACAAACTCTACAATTGCACCGAAGACTTATTAAAAAAATGATAACTCCGAAACACGGCGTTATTCCAACAAACTGCACCTGTATTTAGAACATGGGTTGTAAGTTCTAAGTTCCAGTTCAGTGAGTTTGAATAGCGCAATGTTTTGTAGTTAATATTTTCAAATATAGTTACGAGGCTTTCATAATTGTGTGGTTATGTATAAACATTTATAAATATGTGGCTAAATATATTACATCTAATGAACGCAATGTTTAGCAGGCATAATTAATCATGTGTGAAGAATTGCTTATTGCTTTGCCAAGATACTTCTTGCAGCTAAGGATCTTCTCTGTTGAGGACACCTGGATTACCTCCAATCATTTACGATGTAGTGAAAAAATTCACAAACTACCGAAAGGGGAAATGCCTGACGATCCAACGAATATGTTGCCGAAACATTACGTTTACAGTAATTATAGGATAATTGACTCGCCGAATTATTGCTTTTATTCTTCAGGATCAGATTCAGAAATAATCAAATGCGAATCTGAAGAGTTATATCCTCACTCAGGCAACTGTGGAGACGATGTATAAATGGGGAAGATATACCTAAAGAATGGGCTGTCGTACACATATCTACAATATATATCTGTTGCGGCTACTGTAAGCAGAGCGACGGAAGTGCGTGCGTAAGGTAGGCGGGAGAATAGTGTTCGAGGCTAAAAAGGATTCGTTAATGGTAGATAGGGGAAGCAGCTAAAGCATACGGGTGTGGGCAATGAGACAAAAGGGCAGAAGTTGTAAAGTACCCATTTTCTGCAAGAGGAACAGTGTGACGTAGTGCGTATGTAAGACGGACGGAAAAATGCTTTCCGAGTCTATAAAGTACTTATAGATGGCAGATAGTTTAAGGAGCTAGAGCATATGGTTTTGCTGTGAGACATAAGGGCAGAGGCTGTGAAAAACGTATTACTGCCAATGGAAGGCTAAGGAGCTAGAGAAAAGAGCAGAGGCATAAAAGTACCCATTGCCCGCAAGAGAAAGAGGCAGGAGTTATAGCAAAGTTGTGAAAAGAGCGACGAAGTACGTAAGTATGATAGGCGAGGGGAGGTGTCCGACGGTATTAGGTACTAATTGATGGTAGATATGGAAAGAAGCTAGAGCATACGGGTGGGTTGTCAGACGAAGTGGCAGAGGTTGTAAAGTATTCATTGCGTACAAGAAAAAGAGGCACGGGTTAGAGCAAATTGAAAGACAGTGCGACGATGTGCGTATGTAAGGTAGGTGAATGGATGGTGTCCTAGGCTATAAAGTACTCATTGATGGTAGATGGGGAAAGAGCTAGAGCATACGGGTGGGTTGTGAGACGAAGTGGCAGAGGATGTAAAGTACTCATTGCGTACAAGAAAAAGAGGCACGGGTTAGAGCAAATTGAAAGACAGTGCGACGATGTGCGTATGTAAGGTAGGTGAATGGATGGTGTCCTAGGCTATAAAGTACTCATTGATGGTAGATAGGGAAAGAAGCTAGAGCATACGGGTGGGTTGTGAGGAGAAGTACTTACTTACTTACTAGCCAACGCCCACTCTTGGCTGTTGGGCCATTTGGTGGCGCGCTGACCAGTAGAGGCGAGAGATCTCTTCTTCCTTCGTGTCGTTCAGGGGTCCATGGTCCAGAGCTGTACATGACTGGAGGTGCTCAGCTGTCATGTCCTCCCCGCTGTCACATAGGGTGCACCTGGGAGACGAGAAGACGTGTATCTTGTTTAGGTGTGCAGCTAGGTAATCGTGTCCAGTTGTGAGTCTAAAAAGTGCAACCCCGTCCCGTCGGGGTAACATGTTGTTAATTGGCCCGTTTTCGACAAGAGTAGCCCAACGTTTATTAAGAGATGCTTCTCGTAAGTAGGCTTGAGTGCTCCTCTTTATTGCAGCATTTATTTGTATTTTTATGGAGGGGAGCGAAGTTGCTACGCTCGGCTGTGGGAGCGTTGTTCCTTTTTTTGCCAATGAGTCGGCTAATTCATTACCTCTTATATCCACGTGGCTGGGGATCCATTGTAATTCAATTTTCCATCCCCTATTCATTAGTTTTGACAAATTTTGACGGCAGGCTAGAGTGGATCTGCAATCGGTCTTCTTGTTATTTGTTACGGCCATTATTGCAGCCATTGAGTCTACAAGAAAGACTGCTTGTGCCGGTGTCTTTATTTTCTTCATTTCGTTTGATGCCGCTAGTATGGCGGTTATTTCACCGTCAAAGTTACTTTGGTTGTTGCCAACTGCTAGCGATCCTTCGAAAAGATTACAGTAATAACCAGCTCCAGTCTGTCCTTTGTCTGGGAGGCACGATCCATCGGTATATACATGTAGCCACTGTGTCTCTGGATAGACTGTGTTGATGGTTCTGAGGGCTGCAGCCTTTAGTTCTAGTGGGTTACAATCTTTCTTTGGGATGTTGTGGTCAAGAAGATTTAGGATTCCCTTGGGCAGTGAATTGAACACTTCATGTTTCCTGATATCTGTTGTATGAGTGCCAATGTTGATGTTGTATTTCTTAATCAACTCTTTATATGTGGTTATCGGAGTTTTTTGTGTTTTTAGCCTCGTTGTGGCTTCTTTAAAGTTTGCCCATCGGTGGCTGTACGTCCTTTTGTTTCTCTCCCAAAACCCGAGGCTGAGTTTTTCTCTTCTAAACTGCATTGGCTCTGTTTCCAACTGTGCCTCCATTGCTGCTATCGGGGTCGATTTTGGTGCACCAGTGATGACTCGGAGAAGTGAGGAGAAGTGACAGAGGATGTAAAGTACTCATTGCGTACAAGAAAAAGATGCACGGGTTAGAGCATATTGAAAGACAGTGCGACGATGAGCGTATCTAAGGTAGGTGAATGGATTGTGTCCTAGGCTATAAAGTACTCATTGATGGTAGATAGGGAAAGAAATATTGGTAGACAGGCATTATTACTATTGGAGAGAAGGCAGGTTAGCTATTACACGTCCTTACCTGGGGGTGTAGATGTAACGATATCCTCTATAATCATAAGGAAATACTGATTAAAATTCTTTTATTCATCTGTATTGACAAATGATTTCATATATATTTGGGTAGTTATTGGGCAAAGTTGTTCTCAGACTTCATTAATTCAGTTATTTGTAAAACTTAAAAGCGTATAAGAATCGTAATGGGAATTGTAATTATTCAATAATACTCAAATAAATAAACAGAACTTAGACGACGCCGGCCTAATCTAAAAACAAATCAACCTGGCTTTCAGGTCGTTCTTTGCCTTTCATGATTAAGCACGACGTTTACTGATCATAAGGTTAATGTTAATAGCAGAATCGATGTACAGTCAACTTTCTACATTAAAAGAAAAATTAATACAGAAGAAAATACAGTGCTCTGGATAATATCCAATTGAATTAAATTATTGACAGGACGATCACACTTTTAGCTCCTCCCTAGATCCGCCACTGTCAAGATCAGCATTTTCATAAAATATCATTAATTCTGTAGATGAAAAAGTGACTTCCTCATCTGACCTTTCTAGAGATATGCAGAGGGATTTGTTACTTGAATTTTTCAGTTTTTCATAAACATGAAATAACTAAATTTTTTCATACACACTATTTTCTTTAATTAATTTGTAATGTTTTGCGGTAAGAAAGCAATAATAAAAAATTAATTTCACAAATGCTAGGTACTTTTAATTTGAGTGGACAAAGCATCAGTGGGTTTTGAATATGTTTGTGAAAGCCATTTGGTTCTAGCTATCAGTTTGAAAATCATAAAAACAAATGTTCACAAATTCATACAATTTGGAACAGTCGAAATGAATTTCTTTATTATCCAGTACAACAATACTTTATGTAATGCGCTCTATTATCCAATATACTGCTCCTTTGGAAGACAATTTTAGTTAATTGAATGATACAATGATGAATCTCCATTTTATGTCATATTCACAAATAAGGAAAATGATTTTACAGCCCTCGTGGTAGCCAACCTCTAGCGAGCTACCTTCGTCTCACATGCACATGCGGTTAGTATACCTACCGCGAGTGAAGGAAACGGGATTGATTGCTCATGTACCAAGCCCATAAGCTCTTTCCATGGAGAACCAGGAGATAGTGAAATGAAACAGTACGGTAAGTGTAGCGTTAAGAGCGGGATGAAAAAACCTGGCCAGAAAAACACCCTGCCAGAAAACATCCCGCGACAGATCACGCAGGAACCCTGGGGGCTTGGACCTTATGCTAAGGGGTAAGGAGGGGTCTTACCTTACAAATACCTTGTTGGTGAGTCTATGGCAGGAATCACATGGACCTCTTCTTCTGCTGCCTACCTGAAACTGAAAAGGCATGCACTCAAATTAGTACTTCCGTTGGGGCTAAGCTACGACCCTGAAGATGTGCCCCTGCGTCACCTGGAACATAGCTGTGAAGCAGAATCTATTAGTATGTAATTTTTTAAAAAATTATATTTAGAGCTAGGCGGTCAGTAGGGACAACGGCCATCTGTGTGTTTCGTGGATGGGGTCGTATCTACCCTATGAGGAAATGAGTGTGGATGTTGTATGTGCGTGTGCCTGGTTTAGAACCTTGTTGCTAAGTGTCTGAGGTGATGTTTGATGAAAAGCAATTTCAAGTCAGTGTGAAGCAGTGTTAATGTTGTACATCTAGGTGCCTTCGTGATTATTCACAAAGCTTTGTTTTTAAATAACTGGAGTCTGCGTGTGCGTGAGTTGCCTGCATCCTGTATGCTGTAACATAGATACGTATATAGTAGTGACCACCCGTATAAAGTGGACTTGTCCTGTTAAGCATAGGATATAGTTGTGTTAATCTAATTGTTGCTTTCTTTAAAGTGTTGGCAATGTGAGGGTCCCAAGTCAGGTTCTGTCAAGTATGACTCCCAGATTTTTGACCTGGTTCCCCTCGTGAATGTCCTCGCCTAATAATTTTAGTGGTGTGTTGAGTTTGTGTGTTCTGAGTTTAGAGAGAAGTAGAGCCTGGCACGTTCACCTTAAGCCTCCAGTGGCTCAGATATGATTCTAGTACTGTAAGGTGGTCCTGTAAATTGGAATGTATTAGATGTGGTTGTCATGACTGTGCAGATGAGACGGTTTCATCTAAAAATATGCCTACTTCTGTATTTCCTTTATTTTTTAACAAGAAAATGTCTTCCTTTTTTTACACTTTTCTATAACTACAAAGATGAAAAATCATTAAACAGGCTGGGCAAATTTAAGGCTAATATATTTAACAGTTTAAGGGTTTTAGACTTTTAAAATGATAAAAACACAGCCAGGCTGCATTTTGAAGCTGCAACATGTAAGGCATTTATTACATCATATATTCAAATATCCATGACAACTAGCTTTTTTCTATAACAAACGAAAGCAGAAAGTCTATTTTTAAATTTTTAGAATTGAAATTTAATATCTTATTATTATTGTTGTATTGAATTATTTGTATTCTATGATCCAAAATATTAAAAAATTATTATATTTATTAACTTATCAAAACTATTTAATAATAACCTATTTCTTTAAAAAGTTTCAATAAATAATGTAACATGACCTACGTTTTTGAAAATAAATGTTTAAAAACACAATGGTTTAAGAAGAAATCCGCTGATATTTGGATCATATGTTATCATTTAATTCACTTTGAAATGACTCATAGCGTAACCTGACGAGAGTTATACCCGAAATTGTATGTTATGTCCGTAGGAGGTAGGGTAGAATAAAGGGGGATGATGACGTCACGTGTGCAGGATTGCGTACGTGACATAGACAGACTCTCTATCGGAGGCTTTAAGAGGGGTGAAATATTTCACATGTCCTGAAAACATTTTGTTACCTACCGAACCAATGCAAGTAACAGTTATATATGAGAACTTTATTTGTATTTTTAGGGAGATCTTGGCCCCTTCATTTACTTGAATGCAACTACGCAACATACCTGTTATGTGTTAAACAGGAGGCTAGGTGTTTGAGCTTATCGTCCTAGATTCATGGCTAATACTATTGTTGCCAGGTTTCATACCACATTTCTGCCCTTCTCCCTACTACCTCGGTCGATTGAGTCATTTCTGTATTGACCTTGTTAAATCGTGATTCCTAACACCATTATGATTCTGTCTTTTCTCCGTTTACTCTAATTTTGTACAAGGTTTTAGCTTTCTAACGCGTTATTCAACTGTGGATTTATTTGTTCGCTCAAGTTTGTAGCATTCTATATGTAGTTTTTGTTTTAAAATTTTTTTCCTTATAACGATATTTTGAAAGAGAAGTTTTTAATCAATTTTGTTTCCGTTTTAATATAAAATACAGTGCAAAATCATTAGGGAAAGAAGTTGTGAAATTTTAAGGGCGATTTTTCGATTTGAGGATGTCAAGAACAGTGTCATGTGTAAATACAAATTTAAGGTTAGAAATTGTGTAAAAATGTTGTATACAAGAAAGTATACAAAAAATAGTGTTGCATAACTACATATATATATATATATATATATATATATATATATATATATATATATATATATATAACTTTATTTTTAAATAGATACTTTAAAAGAGAAGTTTTTATAATATTTTGTTGATTAGTGTCAGGTATAGAAGCTATTTAAAGGAATGGGACTATGCTGGGGAAAGAGAAGGCCTTGGAATGGTCCAGTTATGCATACGGACAACACTCACTACGAGAAATATACATGAAGATGTAATTTCGTGTATCTCCACAGGAAAAACTTTAGTGAACAATTAAATCAACAGTTGAGTTACACGCTAGTAAACTTAAACGTATACAAAGCTAGAGCAAATGTAGAAATGAAAGAATACAAATGATAGAAAAAACTGCTAAACCGTTAAAAATATTACCCCTAAACTTTCACAACTTGTTTATTAAAATAAAGTGATTTTTTAACATATAAAAATAGCGATTTTTTAACTTTATTTTGTGGAAAAGTGTAAAAACGAAGAAAACTTGTGTTATTAAAATACATATATTTCAAGAAAATAACGTTATGTATACATCTCAAGATGGGGGATCATTAACGAAACCAATTCTGAAAATTTGAGCTCGATATCTTAAATGGTTTAGGAATTATACGCGTTTAAAGTAATAAAAATATAGCCTGATCTTACATTTCCAGGTTTGGACGATGCAAGCCTTTTTTTTTAAACAGCCATATCTCTGCTATTAATCAGCCAAACCATATGTTTCTTATATGAAACGAAAGACAAACGTCTATGTTTACACCAACGGCCTTTGAGAAATCAGCCCGAAAACCGAGTAATTTTCAACTTTTTCAAAATTAGAATTGCCTTTAATTTTTTCTAAATTTCGATGAAAAATCGGCATGCAATCAAATTAGTAATTCCATTGGGGCTAAGCTGCGACCCTGGGGATGTGCCCCTACGTCACCTGGAACATAACTGTGAAGCAGAATGTATTAGTATGTATATATTATATTTTTTGCATCAGGTTGGAGCTAGGCTATCAGTAGGGACAGCGGCCGTCTCTGTGTGACGTAGGTGGGGTTGTATCTATCCAGTGAGGAAATGAGTGTGGATGTTGTATGTGCGTGTACCTGTTTGTAGAACCTTGTTGCTAATTGTCGGAGGTGTTGTTTGATGAAAGGCACTTTCAAGTCAGTGTGAAGCAGTGTTAATCTTGTAGCCTACATCTAGGCGCCTTCGTGATTATTCGCAAAGCTTTGTTTGGAATAACTGGAGTCTGCATCTGCGCGAGTTGCCTGCATCCTGTATACTGCGCAACAAAGATTAGTATATAGTAGTAGTGGACGCCTTTATATTTTGTTCCCTGTACATCCTGAATGCAACTGTGTATAGTAGAAAACGTTTAAAATTTTTCCTGTTTTTACCTTCAGAAATCATGAAGGTATGTCTGAAGAATTACTTCAAAACATAGATTTCCTACTTAAATACCTTGAAAACAAAATTTATTATAGATTTAAACGGAAAAGTTTAAACTGTAACTAAGTATTTATATAAAATGTTTTACATGTTTTAAACTAATAGAACAAATACTAACTTTTATTGCTAAAGGAAAATAGAATACTATAGGATGCCAACAATTGGAAGCCTAAAGGAATAACAAAAATGTCTAATATAAAAAATTTGAATTAGAAGAAATAAAAGTAATATAACTTTATTCAATGTTTTGACAAACTTCAAAAATCCAGATTCTATTTAGTAGTAGGATAATTTGCTTAAACTTTTGAACATTTTACTACCAAATTTGTTGGTTAATTTTGAAAAATTTATGTATGAATATTTTCTGTATTAAATAAAATTTCATTAGGATTAAATTGTTTTGCGATTTAAGTTCTTATGATGATTCTAACTGAATAACCAAGTAACTAAATATGCAGAATAAAAAGCCTAACTTATATTAATGTGAGTGCCTAAGGTCTGGAGTGAGATCCATTTCTTTGCTGCATTTAGAGTTAACATGCTCTGAATAATCGTCAGCTCACCACAAAAGCATCTTCAACTTTGCAGAAGTCCTGTTAGGAGATGGCTTCATCTGGCGTTCCTAACAATTTGTAATTGTTGTTCCTGTCATTTGAATCCTATTCTTCTATATAAGTTATGGATGTTGAAAGGACATTAAAAAAAATTTGTTCAAGTAAAAGTTTTGTAAGACAGGCTTATACCAACAATCACCTCTAAAAACATTTGAGGTTTTTATTTTCTCCTAATCTATCGATTAAATAACTGATAATATGCTGAGGAAGAAATAATTATTCCCAAATATGGATTATAATGTGAATACTAGAGTTATCTAGAAATACTCACCTGTGATGTTCTTCATTAATTTGTAAAAATATCATTTCCCATTCCCCCTTTATCTTGAATTCATAACCCATTGTCTTGATTTTATATTTATAAAATGCCATGGGATAGATGATTTTTCATATTAATAAAAGTTTTTCATGCTTAATCATATTTAGAGCTGTACTTAGCAAATGTGAGGCCTGGGGTAAAATATTTGTGCCAGGCATTTTTTAAGAAAGTGGTCTCCTTTAAAAATGTTTTCTAGAAATTCTAGTACAAAATATTGTGTTTAGAGCAATTTTGATAAGTCATTTTGTCTCGAAACACTCCAATTATTCATGTGATTTTTTTCATTTGCCAAGGTTGAATCTATTTTTATTTTTTATTAACCCATACACAGGCGGGCAGGCTATCAAACGATGTTTTGCATACATTTGGTTGTGATGCCTATATCTCATTCATAGGTTTTGTCATTAATCAATTGTTTAACATATTGTAACAATAATCATACAGATATGTCTTTGGCACGTATATCTGTACATTATTATATTATTTTCATTCAACCAAAACTTGTTTACTTATTTTTTAGAGCGTGGCTTGGAACAGTAGCTCCACCTTAACAACGGCACTGTACATATTGACCCTAACAGTATAATTTATCCTTCCCTAAAATTAGCCTTCATACATTAATCGCTTTTAAATGTCTTTAATTCAGTGTAGTTGTAAGTTTACCAGTTGGGGGCTATTGTGCGATTTGGATAGTAGTATATAACTTCATTCATACAGAAAAAAATTAAAACTTCTTTAATAATCATTATACAGTCAACTCCCGATTATCCGGGATCGCATCAACCGGGTGGCGGATCAACCGGGATCGTCAGCTCCACTTGAAGCAGTGGGGCGGGAGGAGTCAAATGTGAACGCGGCGGACGGATGCGGTGGCGGGCGGTCGTTGGGGCGTACAGTAACCTTTACGGAATAATTTATAGACTGTCAACTCGCCCGCAGTCACCACCCCGTGTCCTAAATCCTTCCTACCTGTTTCCGCGCTACGCGCACTCGCGGGCAGAGTTTCGGTCAGCATGTCTGAGTTTACGTTATATTTCTTGTTGTCCTTTTATAAATTCACGCGGTTCTATGACGTGCGAATCCCTAATTATGCGTTGATCTCCAACGTCCAATCAGATCAGAGCACATCGAAGCATCGAACGTGATGCATGGAGCGGCCGTTTTTCGGAGAATAAATCCGAACGCCGAATTCGCGGAATTACGCGATCGCTCGAGTCGAACGTAAACACTACCCTTCCTCAGTGGTCAGTCTATGCGTTGCTTCTGATCAAAACGAACTGTACAGTAGTGACGGTACAACAGGAGGCGATACTATTTATCAGCTCTTTTTACAGTCATTGGATAGAAGTAGGGCTGTGGATATTATGGTATTTGTTTTAACCGTGATTTCGCATTATCCGTGACTGCCCTGCCGGTAATTATCCCGGATAATCGGGAGTTGACTATATAGTCAAACCTTATTTCATAAATAGTTTTTGTTACAATGAAATATTTGAAATACAACTATTGTAACAACTTTATACAAGTTACGCACTTCATGAGGAAAAGTGTCAGCATCATTAACAGTCGCAGAATAAGTAAGTGGAAAATACCCCGAGGAAGCCATAATTATCGAATTACTATCTTTTTTTAAAATTTGATGTGTTTAATAGATTTTTAAAATATATAGCACCAAAGAAAAAACGTTTGTTTGGGTATTTAAGAATATGAAATAAGCTACCATTTGGCATTTACTTATTACTAACCAAACTGAATTCAAATGATAATGGTAAAGTGACAATGACTTTATAGCAAGATGTGAATACTTTGTTTTACAACTTTAAAGTAGTTTCTATGTAGTTATAAAATTCCAATACAGTGAAATACGTGACAACAGATGATTTTCTTGGCAAAAAAAGATTTAATCACACCGACTAATATAAAAAGAAATTGTATATAATTGAAAAAAATATCGGAAGAATTTTTAATTAAATTATACAAAGGAATAGACATCTTACTAATAAACCTAATATCCTAAATGAAGTAAGACTCTATTCTGACTGAATATATCTTCGCTAAATAAGCGAGACAGGAGGTGGAGGGCTGAGTTGAGCGAGTATAAATACTTTCCTACAAACATGACGAGGTTTATTAAGTTAATTGGAGCTTAGCTAGTAAGAACATATCACAACAGTAAACATTAAAATAGCTAACTCTAAATCTCATTACACAATAGATTATTGCCCCAAAGCAACTAGTTTAGATGACGATGCCCTCTTCATCAGTGCTTGGCTACTACTAATGTGTAGTGAGATTTAGAGTAAACTGGTTTAATATTTACAGTTGTCATAAGGAGTGTCAAAACACTCATTATTGGTAATTATACAGCTACTACAGTCTCCTCAGTTTCCGTTCAAATATGTTGCTGATCGCTCTTCTGTAATATATAGGCTTATAGGCAAATAACAATTTAATGAACTGTATAAGATTTCTTACATGAGAAGCTCGATATTAGATAAATTACCTTCGATATGAAATAAAAAACAATCTTGAAATATGCGTAGACATATCGCAAGCAGAAGCCATTTATTGTATACAGAACATTCTAAAAATGTTACATGTTCTTGGAAGTGGTAGCATACGAGAAAGCAGGAAGGAGCAAGTGCACGGTTAGCTGGATGCAACAGCACACTGTATGAGAGGTATAACGTTGTGTCAAGGGGCTGAAGGAAATTTCACAAGAAATTACAACAATCTTTCAAATCATGTCGTTACTCATAATTTTTATATATTTTTTATACAATATAAAATACTAATTAAAAATAACTATTTACTATTTATTGTGTATATTTATATATTTGAATAAAAATAACTATACATGTCAGATATTTATTTGCTATACAACAGTTCAAAAGTAATGTGCATTAATATATACAATGGTGAATAAAATAGCTTAACTGTTACGCCTATCAAACATTATTTTACAGAGGACAGATATAAGTAGTAAAACCACAGAGTGATTATATAATACTGCATCGGTTCAATCAGACTTTGATCTGGTTTTGGTAAAAATAATTCACCTAAAATATCTCTCTAAAATCAACATTTTGATTGACAGAACATGTAATATTACCTCATGCAATGGTCTGAAATATTATACTGTGAAGTTCAAAAACACTAGAATGTGTTTTGGTTAGATTTTGTTCTGTTTGTATATCTCGTAGTTTCCTGTTGTATTTAGTTTGTTGCTTTTTATGATGTAGTATAGGATTTTTAGTTTACTGTTTACATTGGTGTGTGAGTGTAATGTGTTTTGTATGTGTATAACAAAATTTCATTTTTGATGTTATTTATGTGTTCGTTGTAACGTGTGGTAAAGTTTCTCCCTGTTTGTCCTATATATAAGGGGTAGTCCTATATGGGGCAGTCTATGAATGTAATTTTGTATACTCCTTCCCTGTCTTGTTGATTCTGGTGTACACCACACACTCACACCAACACAACACAACTGAGCAGCAGTCTTGCCCGTGACTCACAACATTGAACTACGCACTGACCCAGTGTGAAACACGTCTGCTGAAAAATATCAGTAAGTAGTAGTTTTTTTGCCAAGTTGATTCCAAAAATGTAATTTATAAAAAAACTTCAAAATGTGCAACACAAAAAATGCAAGAGATTTTTTCCTATGAAATAGTGGCATAAGATTTCAGCTCCACCAATGTATTACCATAGGCAAATGGGAAATGTTTTATTTGCTTACCCTCAATACAATTATTTTTATTAACGTAAATTATTTGATACTATCAATAAAACTACAGTCTGTATAATATTGCCTATTCATTTGGTCAGCTGACTAGGGCTTGTTCGCCATATAGTCGAGCGGCACAGAACATGTATACATCATACAGACTATATACACATTTTGTAGTTCTCAGAACTGTTTTTATTTAATATTATTTTCAAAACCAGAATTATGTTTCAAAACTGAGTTGAAGTACAATATAAAAAGATTCTAAAACTCATTAATTTAAAAAAATATTATTCCAAATTTGCAGAACTTTTTTAACTAAACAAATGTAATAATTTTAGAAATATCTACAAATTAAAAAATATATGTTAAATTCATATTACAAAAAATAGGCTTTCATTATACATCAAATATAACCTGTACTAAGAGGGAAATGGTGAGCAGTTATAGGGTTAAATATGTTTAAAATTCACTTGAATGATATTATCTTAAACACAAGTGTAGACATAGAAACACACACACACACACTAGTTTTGTCTCACACAACTTTTGTCTCACCTACTACATATACTAATAATATCAATAAAAGATACTTCTGATAAATTAAAACCCTTAATTTTATATACAAATTTAATTATAGTTCCAATAATTACATTTTATAAAATAATAATAATAGTTACCAAGCTTTTACATTAATTTTTCAATAGTGTAAATTAACATTTCAAGCAAATTCAGTAAGATAAACACTGGAAATGAAGACAGATAAAATGGCAAAATAGCAAGTTAAATTTTTCTTACATAGGCCATGGTAGATGGATCATCTACCTAATTCCGTGTTGTTGATAAAACACAGAATTGAAAGAAAAGTGCTCCTTAGTTTTAATAGTTTTTATGATAGACTTGGTAAGATATTAAATCTTGAATATGTCACAATAATGCTCTAAATAGCAAATAAACACCTCACTTTAAAGTGTGTATTGAAAACAGCAACTTTAAATAAATGATCTGCCTAAATTGATTGTTTTAATCTCGAACAAGAAGTGAACTATACAAAAAAGCAGGTGCATATATCTAAACATTTTAGAGTTTTATGTAGTTATTATGTTGAAAGATACAAACTAAGTAATTTTGTATCAGACATACTTGTAAGAGTAAGTAAAAGGTAAGATAAATGCTAATTAAAAATGCATTACTATAGTTATTCTATGTATAAAAAAAGAAACAGACTAGCTACTTTCAAAAAAAAAAAAAAAACACACAAAAACCAAATAGTATTTTCATATTAAAATTTTATAATCTGTTTCTAAATAGCTATTATTGCCAAAAACTGACTTAAGATTTTCCAAACAATTTTATAAAAGATGTGATAATAAGTTCTAGGTCTAATATCCTTATCAGGAATTTATTTTTAACAAAAGAGATTAATATTTGTATACATAATTTAAAGTATTGTATAGAAATGTAGTGAATGTACTTTAGACCTGATGAATATAAGAAACTAGCTGTCCAAACATTGCAGCTATTTCAAAAAAAAATGTTATTGACTCGTATATCAAGAGTTGTTTATAATTATAAAAGATATTAATGAATTTTAAAGGTAAAACATTGTACTGATGAACAGAGATGAACAACCAATACTATACTTGTACTCTCAATACACTGAAATGAAATCGGTATATAACTAAAGTCGAGAACAGCCTCGGTAGTGACCATTACTTCATTTTATTCCAAACTAACTAAAGAGCCAAATTCAAACACATCCAATAAACATGAAAAATATAATGGGAGAAAGTGTTTGGAAAAAATTAAAGCCCAAACAAATACTCCTTAATAAGTGTAAAAGAAGCAATACTTATACCAGTGGAAAGCACAATGAAGAAGTCTCACAAACATGTGGACTAATAGTGAATTGAAAATGTGACTATACTGAAAAACAAAAAAGTAAAAAGCTACATGAAAACCCAAAATCTAAGGAACATATGAGTACCTATAATGAAGCAGACAACACGCTTAGAAAGGGTGAAAACCCATCAGAGAAAATTACCTAGATTTATTAACAAATTCACTGATTGAGTCATTGACAGAAAAGCACCAATAACTGACCTACAACCATGTGCATTTTTATGAGCTAAATCTGAGCTCAGCTGTGTCCACAGTTGGTGAGTTTGCTGTATATTAGGTACATTGCTATATCATAATTGGTTCACAGCTGTTATGATTAACATGTGTTCAGGACGTTTGGGGTTGGTGTTTTATTACTGCAGAAATAATTACATCTGCCAAAATCCATAAAAGAGATAACTTTATATCAGATTAGATTCAGTAGGCCTAGTTGGTTTTAACACTGAAACAATAATTATACTTATGGAAATCATACTTATAATATCAAGAAAAATACGGGGTTGTAAAGGCCTATGTTTATAACTAATGAAGGAGCCCTTACTCAAATTTGCCCAAGGGCCCAAAATTTCTCTGGGCTAGCCAATTTTTTATTACAAAACTAATTAGTAACTATTATTTTAATTATGGAACGTAATTACACTAAGTAAAAAATTTGGAATTGCCGACAGAATGGAAATGTTTTTGATTTATGACGCTATGTGTCAGCTTAAGGCAACAATTCATAAAAATGGACTACACTGTGAGAAAGAGATCAAAATAAACCCTGCTGGAAACTTCTACAATGCTTTTAGATGCAATATCAGTAAACGATGTTTTAGTTATTGGAATTAGATAAAGAAATTCAACAGCAATAGGTGCCTTACATCTAAGAAAATAATGTTCCCTACACAATTTAAGATGTTAAAAACAGGATAAATGTAATATATTGCGGACCATGTAGCCGTGCACTAGGCCTTGAGAGATTTCTCGTGTATTACCCCTTCTTAAAACATCATTTATATTCAGAATGTTCTATACATAAACAGCTTCTGCATCCGATATGTCCACATATTTCAAGGTAGTTTGTTACATCATACTAAAGGTAATTTATCTAATAGCGACATTCTCATGTAAGTCAGTGTTTTGACAGTCCTTTTTATCTTCTATATATACTTCCTGGAAAGTATGTATACTGACCCTCTACATCCTGTCTCGCCTACTGCCATCTCTCAAGACCAAGTGCACTGTTACAAGGTCCGCACTATATCTAGGTTACTACTGTATATGTTTGTGGAATGTCCAGAATTACATAGAATAAAATGATTCATTAAATAGCTAATGAAATATTTCCTTATCTAAAACAAATTTACAACAAACATTACATGTTTTATACCAATTCGTATTATACAAAATAAAACAACTTGATTTATTAAATTTTTATGCTGTTATTAATGAAAATTATAAATTTTAGTTGAGATATTGGGCATTATGAAAGTTCTGGCAGCTTTTAATTCTTTGAACTATCATTTTCTTCAATGAATGTAAATGTGAATACATTTATAATTTTATAATTAAATATAAGAAATGCTGATTCTATGCACCTTCTTTTTAGTAATTATTGAAACATGGCTTAAGTATGTAAATTATCAAACAAAACAGTTGGGAAACATCCAAAAATATGAAGTAAAAGAATGCGTACAGAAAAAGTGCTAGTTACAACAGATATGGACAAGAAGATTGTAAAGTTGAATCATGTTCACTAAAAGGGTTTAATATGACTTCAAAATTAGACTGAAGCAACGGCAGAAGATATTTATTGTGTGAGGGGATTATTCAAAATATTGTTATACAGTAAACTCCCGATTATCCGTGGGCGGATTAACCGGTTCGCGGATTATCCGGGGTCTGCCATTGTTTTACAAATATCCAATTTTTATTCCAATTAGATTCATAATTGCTTTTTTTTAACCACTCAACGCGGCACAATATCCGGTAAAAACAATCATCATAAAAATAAACTAAGCTATCTCAAATAACGCAAGGATAAACGATAACTGCCCTGTTAGACTGAATGAACCAACTCGAGTTGTGAACAGACTACTCTATATAAGAGACAATGACAAAATGATTGGACGCCCGAAAACCTAATGTGTATCATAAGATTGTAAACAAATGTCAGCTAATCTCGGCTATAAATAGTCTAGGACGTGACATACGCATTATCCATGTCTGTCATATACATTATCGATCTTTATGGCTTTGTGACGCAAGTAGAAACAAAAATTCCGAATTAAACGTTGAGTGGTTATTATACTAAAATAAGTAGTAGTTAGTTTGAATTTTTATGCGTTATTTTTATTTCTCTGTCTTTTTTATTGAATTTTATTTTTTGTCATGCAGTATTTTATCATTTGTATTAGTTGATATTTTATGTAAATTTCCTTTTTTTTGTTGTAAATAAAACAATAAATAAATAAATAAAACAACATTTTAATGTATAATACACTGTTTTAATGTTCCAAATAAACCTGTATATGGTAGAAATAAAATTTTTGAGATGAAAACAACGGACACAATAATTAGAGCAAGACGACTCTTCACTGTGCGACAAAATAGTTCTTAAAGAACTTGAGATCGCACATTAAAGCTAAATCAATGTTCACAAAAAGAAAGAAAAGTAACAGATTTTTTTGTTAAAAAGTGAAAGTATTATGTGTAAAGGAAATTACATATGTACATACATACTTACTTTTGACATATACTTATGTACTTATTGTAAATAGTTAGACATATAAATGTACATGTTATATTCCGTCAAATACATCGACATTTTAAATTATTTTCTTTATTTATTTTGTCCTCTGAAGATTATTTGTGAATTGCAGTAGTCGGGGTCATTATTTGTGTAACTTATGGTATAATAATCGATTATCGATCGTTTTGCGTATTCTTTGTTCATAACGGATTATCCAGGGAATTTGTTATCCGGCGTTGCCGGGCCACCCTATTCCACGGATAATCGGGAGTTTACTGTACTTATAATAATATTTTTAACACACACACACACACAAATTGCAGTTTAAAGTGAAAATTCAATTTGTAAGTGCACGAATAATTTAAAAATTATTTTTTTCTGCTTGATTTTTCTCTAAATACTAGTTAATTATAGTTACAACAAATAAAATCCATAGAAAGTAAAAACTAAATTTATAATTTTTTTAAATCTCATAAAAAAAAGTAAATTATGTAGAAAATAATTCAGAAAAAAACAGTTGAAATGTTTTACAAGATAATTGTTTATTCTTTATAATTTGATCTATCTAACAATTAATAAATAAATAAATCTGGAAAAACACACCTTTCAAGAATTATTTGCATTTTTATAAGGAATATATTATTATAATGATATCTAATTACATTTTTTTACAAATTTGCTAAATTTTCCCATAGTTCAATATATTTAAAGAGATTATAAACATTCAATATTCTAAAATCCTATTTCCTACCAGAAAATATACTATCAATATAAATATTATTTTAAAATCATATCATTTCCTTTGTCACATCTTGTTTCTGAAGAAACTAATAATCTTATTCATGAAACTTATTCAAAATGGGTTTTTGATTTGTATTTTTGCCCACAAAAATTCTCTAAATTTGTTTGACAAAAAATTTCAAATGTCAACACAAAAGAGTTGACATATTTATAACAAAGGGCTTACGATAGCAGAATGTATATATATATATATATATATATATTTATAGGTTAGTTCTAGTAGAGCTTAAAGCTTATTTAGGAATTTTTTGGACTTGATAGGAGACTGACAGACTTACCTAAAGGCAATAGTCCAAAACTGCAATCTCTTGGAAATAAGCACATATAAAAAACACATATAAAACACTTAATACACTTTTATTTGAAATATTTCGATCAACATGATCTTCTTCAGTCAAGAAAGAGAAAACAAAACCACTTTCTTTGTTTTCTCTTTCTTGACTGAAGAAGATCATGTTGATCGAAATATTTCAAATAAAAGTGTATTAAGTGTTTTATATGTGTTTTTTATATGTGCTTATTTCCAAGAGATTGCAGTTTTGGACTATTGCCTTTAGGTAAGTCTGTCAGTCTCCTATCAAGTCCAAAAAATTCCTATATATATATATATATATATATATATATATATATATATATATATATTTTCAATCACTGCTTTGTGACTGTTCTAACATTTGGTATTGGAGGAGGTGGAGGATGGAGTGCTCTTATTTTCCCTATAGAGGCTACAGGTTGTACCGAATCCTCATTTGCATCTTCATTGAAACCTAATACACAAGGAGATTTTTCTTCATAAGGCCTTGCACCTGTTGTTGAAGCAAGCGCGGGCCGCAACGTTGTACCACATTTGTAGCTTCCTGCACTGCACTGAGAATCTGCAATTGACCTTCCATCACCTTCATCTCTTCTACTTAATTCACTGCACGGTGAACCTCCTCTTTGCTTATTTTCTGTTTCACTTCCTTCAGAATAAAAACGCTGCAATGCTGCTGTCGATAACCATGGTTTAGATTTGTTATCATGAGGTGAGTGCGGATCAGGATTTTCTCTTACTTCGCTTAAAAGAACTGATTCTTCATCACAATTGCCGCCTGTAGGTAAAAGCAATTTAGAGAGTGGAGGAGCGAGGCCAAGACCAATATTACGCTCATGATACACCTCTGAAATTGTTGGCGTAGCTTCTCTGTTTAGTCTGCGCAACTGAGTAGCTAAAATCTGATCCTGAAAAAATGTAAATGATATTGAATTGTTATAAATGTTAAATCTAGTTTATGTTTGGGTGTTTAACTCTTTGATTAGCATTCACGTACCAGTATGTTAGATCATGCAATGGCCAGCGGAAGTATTCCCTTATATGTACGTTCTATCATTTCTCTCAGATTACCATTGCCATAAGTTTATGATTTGTTTTCCTGTGTATTGAGCTGTATTCTAGGTTAAATATTTGCAACTATCTGGACAATAAATACTACACAGAGTACATAATCACCATGCTTTTGTTTCCAAAGTATATGGGTTTTCTCACATGTTTCATGATCGTTTCAAAGTTTGTGCAGTATTTCACAATGAATAGGTATTTTACAAAAAAAAAGATTAACAAATAATTTTCAGCAAAGAAATTGTCAGTAAAGGTAAGATAAAGTTTGCTTAACATGGAAAAATAAGTGAATTAAAATAATATTAAGAAATATTATCATAACTTATAAAATTAGAGAAAAATAAAGAAAATTACACAAATCTTTCAAAAATATGTTGCTCCCAGGGGCCATATCAGGACAGGCACATGCTGCTAATCAAAGGGTTAATAATATTTTATAGTTTGCTAAAAAAACCATGAAAACAGCAAAATTCCATGAGTTATTATTCAAAAAATGATAGAACCTATTATCTTCTGTCCTAGCAGGTTCACTTCTGTAACTTGAAACAAAACACACTCTCTGAGAATATATATATATATAAATTAATTGTAAAAAAAATTGTTATATCACTGTTTTTCTAGAGATGCTGATACATTTATTGATGAAAAGCTTTGAAAATATATAATTTAATACAATTATCGTATTTGAAACAATTTTATTCAATTATTATATTACAAGACAACATATCACCATATTAAATACATACATACTTATATATATATATATATATATATATATATATATATATTAGTGATGGGTCGATTCACTAATCCAAAATGGGTGATTCCACAGATTCTGCACACTAGAATCGGAATTGAGAATCGATCCCAAAAGTCGATTCCACTGTGGCCGGCGTATACACATTGGATGGTAAATATTCATCACCGCTCTAACATAACATTGGGTTTACACATTTGGCAGTAAATATTCGTCACCGTCACTGCTCTAAGATAATGTTGCATTTACACATCAGGATGAAGAGAGTAAATATCACGAGGAGAGCATCCATCGCCGCTCTAACATAATGTCGCTTTTACACATCGAGTGATAGAATATCCATCAATGCTCTAAGATAGTATCACGTTTATACATTGGGCGTTAAAATATTTGTTGTAGGTCTAAGATAATGTCGCATTTACACATCGGGCTGTAAAATATCTGCGCCGCTCTAACAATGTCACGTTTATGCATTGGGCGGTAAAATATCCGTCGCTGCTCTAAGATATTGTCGTGTTCACACATTGTGTGGTAAAATACCCGTTGCAGTTTCAAGATAATGTTCCGTTTATACATTGGGTGGTAAAATTTCAGTTGCCGCTGTAAAGTTATGTCACGTTAGTGTGTAGTTACAAGGCCGGCACTGTAACAACTTTTAGTAAATGCTAAAATAAATAGTAAATGCTCAATAAAATAATGTAAATATTATTTACCAGCATTCAAAAACAAATTGGAACAGTTACATAAGAATTTAAAAAAATGTGAATTTGTTAATTAATAATATATGTAAAAAATGGTGAAGATATCAGATTTCTACAGGCCATGAAACATGTATCAAGGCGTCCTGTGAGATGTGGGGAAGGTTAATAGTTACCATGTAACTTGTTAACCCATGAACCACTTGACCATGAGCTTTTCGAGCGAGAGGTTTTTTTCAAAATGCATTAAATCCAAGGGAGAGAGGATTATAGAAATATGATCCATAAAAGTTTTTTTTTAAACAGAAGCGATGTTTAGTTGAAATTTGTAATGTAAATTATTTAAAATGAGTTCTTAAAGTATTATTTTTATTTTTGCTTTAAATAATCTAATTAATTACATCTTATGATCCAGGTCAATCTAAACAGGAACATGGAGGAAAGAAAAAACAGAAACGATCAACTCTACATAAGTTTTCTAGCTAAGTAATAAAATAATTTGGTACAATATTTCACTTCAAAATTGAATTCATATAAATAAAGTTTAATGTAGTTAAAAGTTTAGGCTGGTCAAATAGTGAAAATCCTAAATTTTGTGTTACTATTAAAGTACTATAAAAAAAAGGAATTATTATAAATAATATATTATACAGTATATATAATATATAATTGTTATATTTTATATTATAATAGTATTATTATTATAAAATAGAGTATTATTATAAATTATATTTTTTAACCTTTGAGAGGGAGCTAAGAGTTTAAAACAGGAGAGGGCGCTTGCGGAAGTTTATTCCCCACAAATACCCTTTAAAATTAAATTGGTTCACGATTTTATATTTGGGTGACTTCACAATTAAATACTATATAAATGCATTGTAAATAATTTGAGACATCATTATTATACAATTTTAATTATCTAAATGTCATATTTCTAAAAATATTTTGAATTGTTAAAACGTGTAAGCAATGTTTACTAGACCAGTTTTTATTAAGGGTTTGTGGGTTATTTTTCTATAATGAAGTAATTCAACATCCAAATGTTTAAAATATATTATCGTGATGATAGACCCTATATATAAGAATATGAAATTAATTATAATATTTAGGGAAAATTAGGAATATTTTTATTAAAATATATAACCCTAAAAATTAGTGAATAAAAAAAAATTATTTGCATTAAACCACAACAGGTTCTAGCAGAATCTTACAGTCTATTTTGAAAAACCAATTCATAATTGTTCATTTCTAAGCTTAGTAGTTACCATTAATGTAGCGTGAACATGACCTACTCTCATGAGAATTATGTTTCTTTTTTCTGTTCTCCCCTACCTTTCTGGTTCAGTATACCAAAGCATTTTTTGTTTTTTACTTAAAAAAGCTTCTCTTCTATTGCAAAACTGCACAGTAACAGCTTCCTGGCGAATGTTTAGCGGGATTTTCTCTATAGCGTCAAAATCTGACATTTCAACAAATTAGTCATTTTCTGATTGACCTATTATGTCTTCATTTGCTTCATTTAAAATTTCATTGACTTCTTTGTCAGGTTCATCATCTGGCAAAGAGACTCGTTTTCATCAGAAAACAAAATTTCCGGTAGAAAGTATTTATTAATTTTCTTCTTTATCGATAACAAATAGCATTTTACAAATTCTCTCCTCTTCAAATGGAACAACAATAAAATGTAAAAGTTAGATACTAAAAAGACATACAACACTAAAATAATAATAACAACAAAAACAGTAATATTTTAACTCCACAGTCTTTTGTACTGTAAATAACTGAACGCGAAACTCCACACAACTAACATACAAGAAAGGGCGCTTGCGAACAAAACCTACACAATCTGACCGGGATTGACTAAATTAAATAAGATTAACTAAGATTAAATTCACACTAATGCCACTTGGAAAAACTTAACAAAAATAGGTTGGGCCGTTTCCTAGAATGGAGGTAATAGAGTAACGAGCTGGAAATAAACATCAGACAACTCAAAAGATGTTTTCTTAACAAATAATGATACGCGTGGAGAAAAAAACTCTGCATGCGCCCTCTCGAGGGTTAAATACCAAATTTTAGATTCATAGTATGTATAATACATTTAATTAATGAAACAACCTTACAAGTAGATATCTCCTATCTATACCATAAATTCATTAGTTGTACAATTGTTCAAACTGGTTAACTTAATAACCAGACAAATTGATATTTTTAAAATAGTGTAATTAGTACATAATTTCTTTTGTTTAAGTTTTGTTTGTATTTTGAATTCATAAATAATAAATTCTTGATTTGTATTTTTCCTAAAAAGTGTCTTTCATGAAACATACCACTTATTAATCCATTCGGAATGGAAATAACTTTGCAGGTTAACTATTAATTATGTAACACAAAACTGCAATATTCAACATCTATCATCATAATAAATAGTGTTACAACGTTATCTCTTAAAATATCATGAAAAATAACATTTCCCCATTGTTATGTCTTTACTCGCTCTTCTACTGTTGTTGGGTTCACCTCGTCAATGAGATTCTAGCGAAACGTCGGAACTACAAATTTATGAACTGCAGAATAAACGGATGTACTACAGATAGTAACTATTCGTCATATTTTTCCATCCGTGAAGGAATACGTGTATATATATATATATATATATATATATATATATATATATATATATATAGGAATTTTTGGACTAGATAGGAGACTGACAGACTTACCTAACGGCTATAGTCCAAAACTGAAATCTCTTGGAAATAAACACATATAAAAACTTAACACACTACTGAAATATTTCGATCAAAAATGATCTTCATCGGTCAAAAAAGAGAAAAACAAAAGACTGAAGTAAACCACAGATTTGTATAAATATCCAAATGTCACAGATTCTCAGATTTATAGTTTATGATATAGTGCTATATGTGATTTGTATAAATATTGATTACTTGAAACTAGATATTAATAGTCTGTCAAAAGGAAGGTAAATGGAGTTGTTAAAAATGATATAAGTTTGGGGGAATGTAAAAGGAGTTTTATCTGATGTTGAGGTTAGGAGACTCTCTAGAATGTATGTACCACTGGTATGATAACTCCCATCTTCTCAATTCTGAAGGATTGCAATCAGGGGAGAAGGAATTAATAATTTTGGTGGTATAACAATCTGAACCAAATATGTGGTGGATTTGAGAACCCTCTTCTTAGATGTAGATGTAACAACCAGAGATGGGAATATCTATACAGGTGTTCACATCAAACCGACAAACCATCTACAATACCTACATTTCAATATCAACCACCCTATGAATATAAAAAGGTCCATACCATATAGTCAGGCAATCAGGGACAAGAGAATTTGTTCCAACGATATGGCATTGGAGGACTTTAATAGAAAGACCTTACTAGCTTTCCAAAAAAGAGGATATCCTTAACAACTTGTTGAGGATCAAATCCACTTAGCTCAATCATCTGATGAACCCAGACCACCTATGGAAGACAACAAACTCTCTTTAGTTACAGATTACCATCCAGGCCTAACGAAGCTGAACAAAATATTAAAGGATGGCTTAAAGATTCTTCAAGCTTTCACCTACACCAAAGATCTTTTCTCAAATCCACCATATATTTGGTTCAGACAACCTTTTAATTTGAAAAATATTTTAGTACATCCAAAATTACCAGATCCAAGTACTGAAAAACTGCCTAAACTTCCTCATGGCTCCTTTTCGTGCAATAGACCTGTGCAATACACATCCCAACAAATAGTTTCCATAGCCTAGCAACTAATGTGGACTTCAAGATTCAGGGCCATCATACTTGTACATCCAGAAATGTAATATACCAGTTGCAATGTAAATTTTGCCCGGTACAGTACATAGGCCTAACCACGGATGGTCTGAGCACCAGAATGAATGGCCACAGACATGACGTTAGAACCATGAACAAAGACAGGCAAACCGCTCGTGCTAGTCACAACAACACATCTTTCAATGATTGTTATACCACCAAAATAATTAATGCCCTCCCCCGATTGCAATCCTTCAGAATTGAGAAGATGGGAGTTATCATACCAGTGGTACACCAAATCTAGAGAGCCTCCTAACCTCAACATCAGATAAAACTCCTTTTACCTTCCCCCTAACTTCTACCATTTTTAACAACTCCATTTACCTTCCTTCTGACAGACCATTAATATCTAGTTTCAAGTAATCAATATTTACACGAATCACATATAACAATATTTACACAATTACATATAGCACTATATCATAAACTATAAATCTGTGACATTTGGATATTTATACACATCTGTGGTTCACTTCAGTCTTTTTTGACTGATGAAGATCATTTTTGATCGAAATATTTCAATTGGGTGTTAAGTTTTTATATGTGTTTATTTCCAAGAGATTGCAGTTTTGGACTATTGCCATTAGATAAGTCTGTCAGTCTCCTATCTAGTTCAAAAATTCCTAAATAAGCTTTAAGCTCTTCTAAAACTAACCCTATATATATATATCTTACCTGAATACCAGATGCTGGAGGACCTGCAGGCCCAGGAGAACCATCTCTTTCAGACCCTTGCAGACCAACTTCTCCAAGCTGAGGAGAGAAATATAACATCCTTGGTGAAGTGACTTGATCTTCAGTAAAAATCCCAGCTTCTTCACTACCAGTGAGAGCTGAGAGAGGTTTACGAGAACCAGCATTACTCAAACTTGATAATCCAGTTCTCACACTAAGACGATCGATTGGCACTGTTCCCTGAGATGTTGCCGGCCTTCTATTCGCCTGATGTCCAAAATCAGAGTCAGAACTTTGACTTTCAAATGGTGGATCATCATAGATACCTAATCCAGGAGGAGGAGGTGGATTTCGCCCTAACGTATGAGGCAATGGTGGTAGTGGATGAGCCACAGTGGCAGCCCGTCTCAGTACTGTCGCATGACCATTGCCTGGAAATTATAAAAATAAAATTTACTCTTATCAAGTTGTTATTTAAATAATTTCAAAATTCTCTACTTATCACCTAAAGGTACTAAAATCTTTAAATATTTAACATATGACACACACACACACACACACACTTCCGTTGCACTGACTTTATGAAATTAAAGTCATCAAGGTAAAATCATCACTCAAGGTAAAATCATTGCACTTAATGGTGGATAAAATTACTTACAATAGTATAATATTAACTTCATATATATATATATATATATATATATATATATATATATATATATATATATATATATATATATATATATATATATATGAATGTTAGTCATTCTTAATATTGTAACTCCTGAGGATGTTGGTAATGTAAACCAACGAAAAGCTTTGAGTTTATTATTCAATAAATTAAATATTCCTGTATTTGTGTATATTATTTGATCTTAAATATATATATATATATATATATATATATATATATATATATATATATATATGAAGTTATTATTATTACTTGTAAATAATTTCCCCCCCCCCCCACTTAGTGCAATAGTTTTACCTTTGTGATGAGGTACCGCTCGGTCACTTGACCATTGTCGAATCACTGATTATTATTCTCTATTTTACTGATAGAAAAATTTTTCATCAGTGATTCGACAATGGTCAAGTGACCGAAAGGTACCTCATCACAAAGGTAAAATTATTGCACTTAGTGGTGGGAAAAAATTATTTACAAGTAATAATAATAACTTCATAAAGTCAGTGCAACGGAAAAATAATGTACAATGTGAAATATCACGATATATATATATATAGATTTTTTGGACTAGGAGACTGACAGACTTACCTTGGTAAGAGACCACTCTGTAGTCTTGAAATAGAAACACATAAAAGCACTTAAACAATGATATATTTCAACCACACAGTGGTCTTTGTCAATCAAAGAGAAAAAGAAAAAGAAATATATATATATATATATATATATATATATATATATATATATATATATATATATATGTGAAGTTGATATATTACTATTGTAAATACTTTTATCCACCACAACGTATAATATATATATTCTTGATATTTAGCGTTATCCATTGTTTTTCCGTTGCACTGACTTTATGAAGTTAATATATTACTATTGTAAGTAATTTTACTTGTTTTAAAAATTACTTACAATAGTAATATATTAACTTCATATATATATATATATATATATATATATATATATATATATATTGTGTAATGTAGAAAAGGTTCTAACAAAAATTGTCACTTTGTTTAAAATTACAAATATACACATTCCTCTTCCTTATAACAGTATTAACTTCATTTAATCTACATATAAAAAAATGAATGTTTGTATATATGTATGAGCTTCATGCATTACTAAACCGCTGATCCGATCGCCATGAAACTTTAAGAAATTGTTAAATACATTTCTGGGAAGGTTTCTGGCACTTCCCAAATCCATTTCTGTATAATTATACCTCCCACCGGTTTTTGCTATTTTTTAATATAGTATTCTGTGTACACTGTGATTTGTTTGATATTTCATTCCAAATTTTGGTTGCTATGCAATGCTCAACAACCAATATATTGTTGATATGTATGCGAAAATCAATACATTACGACTTCACTATATTCAATTAAATCAAACTAAGTTGAGTTCAGAATAATATATTCATTTATGTGATGCAATTATTAATGATGGCAATGTGAATACTAACGAATCGGGAAAAATTGTTACTGAACGCCCATGCTCTACTGGTGGCCGTAGCGGTAGGCATTCATGTATGCCCCACTCCTTCTCTTAATTCAATAGTTCAGTGTGAGGTTAGCAAATGACAAAAAATTTTGTGTCACTTGTGGGTTGTTGTGCCAGTCTATGTGAACATTTCGGTGCATTTCTGTTTTTGTCTCACCATTGCTGTCAGATTAGGGACTGTGTTGTCGTATTAGTGTTACTGTTTATTAGCTTTTGTACAATGCATATAGATAATGAAGATGAATTGTTGAAGAATGTCTAGTTGGGCAAATGTTATTACAGTAGACATTCTCTAATAATTCATTTTTTTAAATCTATATTTACTGCACAAAAACTTATAAACTCTACTATCACACTTCAAGTTACTATAACACAGTCCCTTATCTGATAGCAATGGTGGTAAAAAAAACAATATGCACTGAAATGTTCACAAAGACTAGGCACAATAACCAAAAGCGATTAGACGTTTTCCGACAACAACTAACCTCACACTGAACCCATGAATTGAGAGGGAGAGCGGGGCATGCATGCCCGCCACACTCCAACATGTTAAAACTTGTACTCATTCATCTAGCAGAGATTCTCTTCATATTTTGTGAGTTTCAACTGTCTACACATATGAAAACCTCACTTTTTAAAATTTTATTCTACCTTTGCTACCATTATTATAAGTCTGAATTTTGCCGAGTCAACATTGCTCAATTCTAACACTACAACTCTATTTACAGTCTACCTATGGATATTATTTCCTAAAACCTATAGATATTGTATAATATACGTGAAATGAAATTTCAACAAATATATCCAGTATATCAAGTAATTTCAGATTTGCCCATGAAGTCCCTCAACACATTATAAACATATACTCCATGAAAGTTTTCTAAAACCCGGAAAAATAACTTGCATTGAAAAGCAAGAAATTTACTAAAATTAGAATTTTGCAGAAATAATACTAAATAAGTTTAAAGATATTCTTAAAATAAATAATTATGAAAAGCATGAAGAAAATGTACACATGATTACCGTAATACATAACAGAAAAGACGAGGCACAAAGAACACAAAATCAAGCACAAATTGTCGTTGGATGCTTGCAACAGTCTAAATGTCGTCCTATTCATCGTCGTATGTGTCTGAGAGAATAACCATTTTATTTTACATGAAGTAAGATCTCTTATAGCAGTAAATGTAATACAATCCGTTAAGTTTCAAGAGAACTAAAGCAGTTTAAAATTTTGAGGATATATCGGCCTGCAGTCTTTTTCAGTTGCTATTTAGAGAGCCGATATATCAGCTCATGGTCTTAAAAGGGTTGTTACCCCTCACCAATTCTAGTATGAACCAATGTCAGTTGACTTGCACCCATTATATCATGTGAAGCCTAAAGAATGTCTGACATATTTTACTACTCAACTCTATGTTTTTTCAAAGTTTATTCTTTTAAATGAAATTTATACACAATTTATTATTACTGTATATATAATTTTTAACGTTAATTTTTTTATAAAAATTAGCTATAATAATTTTTAAAAAGTGTGATTAATTATAATCATTTAAAAAATTGTTTCAAACTATTATTTTTTTTAAAAATACTTTATTATTTTATTTTGATAATATGGTACCTAAAACATACACAAAGCGGTTCAGAACTAAGGTGATAACTGAAATCCTGTAATTGTTTTAAATAAGAAAGGATTATGAATTAAGGCTTGAATTAACACCAAATTAAGATTTATGATTCAAAACTACTTTTTTGTAGTTTTCTCTAGAACGTATGAATATAGAACTTACTCGTAAATGCAACTTTAATTTTAGGAGAGGTAATTTATATTTAGAAAAAAAATTAAAACGTAAAAAAGAGATGTTTGATATCGGCAACAGTTATAAGAAACAAATCTCACTTTGTGAGAGCCAAGGTCAATGTGAACCAAATGTACTTTATCTGGAGCGGCAATACCAAGAAGGGGTTTGCACCATCCATGATGGGCATGTCTAAATACTTCCACCATCAATGTGTTAATAAATCCGTTTTTCTGTAAGTCTCTATTACTAACTTTCTAGCCTTGTAAAATGAAATAGAAAATATATTACCAATAACAACTAATCAAAGAATAGATTTACAGAGAAGTTTAGTCTGCAAGTAGACTTGAGAACTTATGAACTTACCTTCCCAGTCAGTAACTGAACTAGCTGAACTGGAAGAATCAGGCCTATGTTGGGGCTGGAGCTGTTGGCTAATCACAGGGTGTCCAGAGCCGTCACTTGTAGGAGGAGACACGTCCTACAAATGAAGATTATTTAATTTTCACAATCTTTTAATTGTATAGTATTTTTACCAAAAATCTTTTATTATATATTTTGAGCTATAGTTTTTAAAATTCAAATTCAAAATTGCTTGTTGCAATCATCTTGAATTTACTGATTAAATTCTAAATAATTATTGTGTAACTGAGGAAAACTTTTGAAACTATTTGCTGATGTATTTTGAAACAATCGTTTCATTGACAAAGCCAATCATAAATTCATAGATTAAAAAATCACACTAATGACATAAGAAAACATAAATCCAAAATCCAGCTACGCAACACAGATACACAACCTTACTAATTTAAATATTCTTCAAATATTGAACCAAAGTAAAAAACTAACCACTACAGAAAAATTTGAAATATTTAAACAACATTTAAAATATTCACACACACTTCGAATTCAACATTATATAGTAAACAACTCTCTTAATGTAAAAGCCCCCCTCTACACTCATAAATCATATGCCTGCAACCTTGGGCAACCTCCAGCAGTAGCGGGTCAGCAGGAGAAACGATTGTTTCGAAATGCATTAGGAAATAAGTTCAACAGTATTCACTCAGTTACGCAAAAATTACTTACAATCCAAATTCAACTTCATGTACAGTTATTGATTTTAAAATATCTCTGGGAATCCACATTTTATAGATGAAAATCAAATAAACTAGGAGAGGTGTTTTGATATTCCAATAAGGGTTAAATGGATTATTCAAGCGTTAAACAAGTAATATTCCAAAGTATAGTCTCATTTGGTGTTTTAAAAAGCCGTGTGTTAGATAGCTATTAAATTTTAAAACCTGACTTGTGACTTTATCTGGTAATGAGTGTAGTTTTGTGATCCTTTTTTAAAATGTTTTATAAATAACATTAGTAACTATGGTTTGATCTTTCTATGTATTGTCCTATAATCAGGAGTGGATCCAAGGGAGATTGAGAAAAGTTCAAGGTTGTGTTTTCAAAAGTTCAAGGGGATCCAAGGTTGTCTTTTTTTGAAAAGTTAAACAAATGACATAAACCATCAGCATACTGACAAATGTTTAGTTGGTAATTCAGATTTTCCACTCGCTGCAACTCCAAACACAAATATTAAAGTCATAGCGTAATACATAAACTAGAAAAATAATTAGTCACGTTAAAGATTCTATGATAATAATTATTGTCTGCTACCTATCTGAATACTGGCTTTTCATAATTCAAAATTTACCTTAAGTAAACGACCAAAAGAGATATAACATATCAATATATTGTATCTAAGACTGGGGAGGGGAAGATTATAAGGTAATGCAAGCACAAGACCCCATTGTAGGTTGCAATCTCAAGCCAATTTCAAAACAAAAGTAAAATCAAATAAAGCTTTATGAAATACACTTTAGTTTAGTGCATTATTGGATCGAATAAATATTTTAATTTTGTATAAAAGGGTTTAACTTACAATTCGCCAACAATACAAATGGAGACAGCAGCATAATATGACATAAGCTGAGCTCTCTAAGAATTATATTGACATATCTTATTAAAACATAAACACATAATTACTCCATAATATCATGAACTTGTAATGTTTTATAATAAATAATACATTAATTTTTAGTGCAATCTTGAAATAATATTACTAACATTTTGTCTGATAAGTAGTTCCTTCAGACCCCAAGAATTAATAATATTTGAAGATAATAAATAAATTAACTGTTTCAATGAAGATATAGTGTGTGGATTAATGATCCTTTACAGTAACTTGCCTATAAATTCACTATTAAAAGTTTTTGTAGCATATTCAATAAGTTCCAGAATTCAATTTAATGATAGGCTTTTTAAATAAGTCACAATTTAGGAATATTTTCCCTCAGTCGATTCACTGTTATTTTTAGGAATAAAATTTTAAAATATTTTTGAATATTAACCCATTGACAAAACTACCTCGTCCTACAAATATATCTAGCACGCATATGAACGAGGGTTTCTCATCATCGATTTTCATTATTGCTTCAAGAAACATTTTTTTCCTTGTATGTTTAGCCTGTTTAACCCTTGTAAATATGTTATCTCCATTCTTGATTTAAGCATGTGCATTGTTTCTCAAGTCTAAGCAATGTTTTCTGCCAAGCAGTGATCACTTGATGAGAAGAAATCAATTGCCGTGGTTATCAACTAGTGCCGCTAGATCGTTTGGATCAAGAATAATTTAATCTGAAGTGGGTTAAACCTGATGCCTTTACACTTTTTTTTTTTTAAATAGTTGAATTATGTTTTGGTTAGTTTTTGGATAATATTTTCTCACTGCTAATACTTTATACATCAATAAGCAAAATAAATGTAGGTTTACAATATTTTAACAAAGCTTCTGCATCACCTTTCCAATAAAATAAGTAAGATGATGTCTAATTATTAAACTGCCTGTATGAAACTAGTTTGATGCAGTTTACAGTCAGAATTTATTTAGCTTTGACATAGATTACTTACCACATTAACCTTGATACTACAAACATAAAAATTAAAGTAATAAGACACTTAACCCTATTCATGGTGACCCTCTCCCACTCCTATATTGACACCGATCACCGGATGAGGACCTTTTTGCTTGGTTTGAGTGCAGCTGCCAGCCGGGATTGTGATGTAGTCATGGTGACCCACAGCAACTGTTTGTGAGTGCATAAAATTAATTGGTGAGACGTGAGTCTTGTTAGGTTATGAGTTATTTGGATTGATACAAAGTAAAGTAGGTTGTAGTTTTACGTTTAATTAAGGTTTGTCATGGATGAATGAAATAGATGGAGTTTTAGTAGCCTTCGACAACAGTCCTTCTTCACAATATGAGTCACACATTGCTGATATTAAGTTTGAGCTGATCCAGAAGAAGAAAGATGATCTGTTTAGAAATACTGACACAACGGAAGATAAAACGGGTGATGACGCTAGAAAACCTACTTTGGATGATGATATTCCTCTCTTTTACAGAGGAAACTTTGTAGGTAAAAGATAACACCAAATGGAAAATAGCTGAACCTACCCAAGTAGTTCGTACAATACAAAGGAATACTGTACTGCACCTACCTGGCGCTAAAGGTGAAACAAAATATCCCAACTAACTCCCCACTGAAGTCTTGGCATTTATTTTTTACAAATGAAATTTTACAAAAAATTGTCAAGTTTACAAACTGACCAGTTTGAAATGTCTGACTTTTTTAAAATTAACTCATTTTAAATTAGGTATAAGGAATTTTATGTTCATGTATTAGCTATTTTCATGTTATCTTTGGTAAAATATAGTGAAAAAGTAATATGTTTCAATTAAAACTCATTTAAAATTTTAAGATTTTCAAAATTTAGCATTGTTCGTTTTATTAAAAGGTAAAATAAGTTTTTTTAATGATAAGTATATGGTATTTATATGTTAAAGACTAATTTATACTTTTAAAAAACTATTAGAAGAGTAATATCTTTTGGATTTGTATTTTTATATATTTTTTGTAGTCGTACTCTATATAAAAACTTATATATTTATGTTGTTGTCATTATTAATTTATTCTACAATACAATAAAGATGTAATTATTCAAATCCATTTTTTTAAAATTCCTAGTACATTTTATACTATTATAAAATAAATAAAAATATGTAAAACTTGCATTTACTAATTAAAATACCATTTTTAAAATTCTTGAATTTTGTAGTCCATTACATTCGGTGAATCTTAATTAATGACTTAAACAATAATTTATGACTATCTGAAATTATGTAAATGTGTTAAAACTTACTGAGACAGAACGTTTTCGATCGCTATGTAGCGATCTTCATCAGTGTCTCAGTAAGTTTTAACAAATTTACAAAATTTAAAGTTCAGATAGTCATAAACTATTTTTTAAGTGATTAATTTCTAAAACGCAGGTCACTATGACCCACAATCAGTTGCACAGTAGATGTAACTATTCTAGGGTTAAAAAAAAATGTTAACAGAAAGTTATTGTTGAACACAGAGTTATCTACCTAGTGAAAATGAACATTGATTGCTTTATGACATTTTGTATTTATAAAAGATTTACTGAATATATAATACAATATAAGGAAGTTTTTACCTGAACACTGCTATACAGGCTACGTATCCTGGTTTGATGAGCAAGTGTAAGCGTGAGACTTTGTTCTCCTGCTATTCCGACAGGAGGACTTGGAGTGAATGCTGCGTCACTCTCCCCACCTCCTCCAGGACGGCTTACAACTTTATTTGGAAACACCTAAAAAATCAAATATTAACATTTTCAAGTGGATTGCATATAACTGTAAATAGTGCAGGTTAGAAATTGAATCAATACTTCTAATTTTTATTTATTTATAGCATTTTCCCCAACATATAGGCACTTTCTATAAAATTCAGTCACTGAAAAAATATTCTCATAAAACTCACAAATGAGTGACTCTCTACTAAGTGTAATTTTAATCTGATCAAAACGGTAGCAAGTTTTATGCAGTTAAATTCTTTACCATAGCAGATGCAAAACTACTGAGTATGTATTGATGAGATTTCATAAGGCGTACATGTGGTGAGGGAAGCAGTGAGTGTGGCAAAGTCAACTAAATGAAGAATGATTCCTGATTCAATTATTGACAGGTGAGAGGTCCAGAACAAGCCAGACTAATGTGATAACAAATGGTGGATGACCTTCTTGCTTGTTGGCAGCAATGGAATAGAAAATAATCTGTATAGGCAATGGATTACGTTTTCCCAACATAATTGTACAGAATTATATAGTGTTCAGATATACCAGGATATTTCATCGTCACCAAACCGGTGCTACTGGTTGAATCATATATGACTTAGGAGGATAACATTCTTAACCATCACTCAAATAAAATATATATGTATGAAGAATTGGTGACTGATTTGAGGATGCAAGGGTTTCTGTACAAATTTGTTCGCTAATTAAAGCAAAGCATATAATTACAGAGTGGAAAAAGCCAATATTTTATAGTCAATAACAAAAAATTGTAATTAACAAATAAATTTGACACACCGGGAGTGTAGTGCCGATAATTAAGTGCATGGCAATAACTAAAAAATATTATCTAGTGAACCAGACCACCTATAACCATCAATGACATTTCGAAGTAACGAGTGAGGTGTGAAAAATTCAGTAGTAAAATAATAAACCATAAAACTTTTATTAAGATAAAAATTACAGCAAAATTACATAAAATAGACATTTAGGAATTAAAAGAACGATAAGGGGCCTTCAGGCAAGATGATTCATGTAACAGAAGACAGACTTCGACAAGAAAAACAAACTGATAGAGTTGTAAGACTAAGCGGCTGGAAGGACAAGGTGCAACAAGGCCGATATAAACGGTATTACACGGTTTTTTATGGAGTTCGAAAAAATAAAATTTTGACAAGCAAAACTATAGAGTTAAAACTGTGTCGATTTTCAGCTACACAAAACAGTCAATCGGCCAGATGGCGGCTTCAAGAACATTTCTATCGTAAAATTTATAACGCAAGTTATAAATCATGATTCGGCAATCGGTACTTCCATTTCGTAGAAATGTAACTCAATCTCAATGACTTAAAATGGTTTCCGAAAATTACAAAGGATCCAGGGAGAAGAAAGAAGACCTCAGCCTCAACCAGATCTAAGGGCCAGGAACCGTGGATGACAGGAAGTGAAAACTTTGGCAAGTGATTTTATAAAGTCAAATTTATTAGTTAAAATTTAATAAACTTTTCAGAAATTAGTAATTAAAATTTTTGATTCATAACAAAATAAACAATGGCTTCACTCTTAGTAAACTCGTTAAATAGTATACAATATCAAGAGCACAGGTGGTACAATATATTACAATGAAAATATTTTAAAGCACCCCAATACCACAAAAATAATCAAAAATAACAAACAAAACAAGTTACTTAATATTTTTTATAGAACAAGAAGTGCATTTGTTACATAATCATTTTTCCTGAAGATGCTGGTACTGTTTTATCGGCAAAAAGCTTTGAATAATATATTTATTAAAACTATTCTTGTTTTTGAAATATTTTAAATTCATTAATTACATTACAAGAAAATATCACCATATTTAAATTATATATATATAGGAATTTTTGGACTAGATAGGAGACTGACAGACTTATCTAATGGCAATAGTCTAAAACTGCAATCTCTTGGAAATTAGACACATTTAAAAACTTATCACACTATTGAAATATTTCGATCAAAAATGATCTTTGTCAATCAAAAAAGAGAAAAACAAAAGACTGAAGTGAACCACAGATGTGTATAAATATCCAAATATCACAGATTCACAGTTTATGATATAGTGCTATAGGTGATTTGTATAAATATTGATTATTTGAAACTAGATATTAATAGTTGGTCAGAAGGAAGGTAAATGGAGTTGTTAAAAATAGAAGTTGAAGGGGAAGGTAAAATGAGTTTTATCCGATGTTGAAGTTAGGAGGCTCTCTAGATTTGGTGTACCACTGGTATGACAACTCCCATCATCTCAATTGTGAAGGGTTGCAATCAGAGGGAGGGCCTTAATTATTTTAGTGGTATAACAATCATTGAAAAAGATATGATGTTGTGAGATATGATGTAGGAATCTAGAGAGCCTCTTAACTCAACATCAGATAAAACTCCTTTTACCTTCCCCCTAACTTCTACCATTTTTAACAACTCCATGTACCTTCCTTCTGACAAACTATTTATATCTAGTTTCAAATAATCAATATTAATACAAATCACATATAACACTATATCATAAACTATAAATCTGTGACATTTAGATATTTATACACATCTGTGGTTCACTTCAGTCTTTTCTTTTTCTCTTTTTTGATTGACAAAGATCATTTTTGATCAAAATATTTCAATAGTGTGATAAGTTTTTATATGTGTCTATTTATTTATTTCCAAAAGCAATCTCTTGGAACCACGGCTTCAATCTCTTGGATCCACACCTTCTGTTTTGGACTATTGCCATTAGGTAAGTCTGTCAGTCTCCTATCTAATCCAAAAATTCCTAAATAAGCTTTAAGCACTACTAGAACTAACCTAAATATATATATATACACCCACACACACACACACACACATATATATATATATATATTCTTGATATTTTACGTTATCCATTGTTTTTCCGTTGCACTGACTTTATGAAGTTGGTGAAGTCGGACTTTATATATATATATATATATATATATATATATATATATATATATATATATATATATATATATATATATATATATATTTAGGTTAGTTTTGGTTGGTAAAGATTATTTAGATTTTTTGGACTGGAGACTGACAGACTTACCTTGGTAAGAGTCCACTCTGTAGTCTTGGAATAGAAACACATAAAAGCACTTAAACAATGATATATTTCAACCACACAGTGGTCTTTGTCAATCGAAGAGAAAACACAAAAAGAAATATGAGAGAATGAAATAAAATCATTATGAGATTTTATTTCATTCTCTCATATTTCTTTTTGTGTTTTCTCTTCGATTGACAAAGACCACTGTGTGGTTGAAATATATCATTGTTTAAGTGCTTTTATGTGTTTCTATTTCAAGACTACAGAGTGGACTCTTACCAAGGTAAGTCCAAAAAATCTATATATATACACACACACACACACAAACACACACACATATATATATATATGATTGATATTTTACGTTATCCATTGTTTTTCCGTTGCACTGACTTTATGAAGTTAATATATTACTATTGTAAGTAATTTATCCACCATCAAGTGCAATGATTTTACCTTGAGTGATGAGGCGCCTTTCGGTCACTCGACCATTGTCGAATCACTGATTACTTTTTCTTCTTGAAGAACATCCAAACCAGAAAAATAGAGAAAAATTAAGCAGTGATTCGACAATGGTCAAGTGACCGAAAGGTGCCTCATCACACAAGGTAAAATTATTGCACTTAGTGGTGGGAAAAATTATTTACAAGTAATAATAATAACTTCATATATATATATATATATATATATAGGAATTTTTTTGGACTTGATAGGAGACTGACAGACTTACCTAAAGGCAATAGTCCAAAACTGCAATCTCTTGGAAATAAGCACATATAAAACACATATAAAACACTTAATACACTTTTATTTGAAATATTTCGATCAACATGATCTTCTTCAGTCAAGAAAGAGAAAACAAAAGAGGTTTTGTTTTCTCTTTCTTGACTGAAGAAGATCATGTTGATCGAAATATTTCAAATAAAAGTGTATTAAGTGTTTTATATGTGCTTATTTCCAAGAGATTGCAGTTTTGGACTATTGCCTTTAGGTAAGTCTGTCAGTCTCCTATCAAGTCCAAAAAAATTCCTAAATAAGCTTTAAGCTCTACTAGAACTAACCTATAAATATATATATATATATATATATATATATATATATATAAATATTAAGGATGGGTAGATTCTGATTCTATTATTTTTCTTCTGATTCTCAATTCATAAATCGATCTCGATTATTTTTAAGTTATATATGCTTACATGATATTCCCTAATAAAGAATTTAGTTAACATCTTAGTCATATGGGGAAACCTTTTAAAAGTTCTGTTTTAATGTAATAGGATTTAGTAAATCTAAATATTGTTCATCCCCGCATATGTGTGAAAGAAGAACCATTTTACCCTACACAAATAAGCTTACTTATGGTAGTAATATTAACACAATCTGTTGAGTATTCAAAGATCTAAAATAATTTGAAATTCCGAATTAATATATTAAAAGGGTTAAAACATATATAATATTACTATGAATCCTAGTATTACTTGCCTTTGTAATGGAATTATTATTTTCAGCTGTACATGCAGTATGCCCGTCAGGTTCACCTCTTCTCCTAACATAACTAGTAAATGCACCAGGTGCTCCTGATGCTCTGAGTCCTGGCACCAAAGGACCTCGTGGAAGAGGGGGAGGGGGTAATGTATTTGTTTCTTTCCCACCTTCAAGTGAAGCTAAACTTTCAAGAGAACTTGAGGAAGCTATGCTCAAACTTTTGGGAGCTTCTTGAGTATCTAAAATAAAATAACTATTATTTTTTAAAAGCTATTACTTTTAATAGCTCTATATGTGTGACCTTTCCTCAAGGATCATGCATTAAAGACATTGACCGGCAACGAAAATACACATAATAATCTAAACATAGTATTTAGTGTAGCACATGGTAAATTCTTAATATATTCATCTTCACTTCTGTTAGAAATATTTGTATATATGTGAGTACATTTTTCTGCCTTTTTAACGTTACAATACCTTTGTTGATGCTTTTAGAATGACTCTATTTTCAAAATTTATATAATACTCTCAAGTCATTCCGAAATGAGTAAAGAAAGAAAATATTGTAATATTAGTAGAGGCAGAAATATTTACTTTAATATACAGCACATAATTATTTAGTAGACATAAAAAATATTTTCTATTCATCATCAACATAGACAAGAAACAACAAATTTCTAATACAAAACTGTTTTTCTCAGGATAGAGGAATAACAAATACTGAAATGCAGGAAGTCCTGATGCAGTTAAATACATAGATTACAAAACGTCTTGAAAAAAGATGTGGGTTTATATTTCATTGCTGAAGCTGGCCTAATCTTTAAAAATTTTGAATGCTCTAGATAATACAAGCTATCAACTAAAAAACGAAATTGGTGAATAGCCTCTGGAATTAAAAATACTTTAACTCAAATTATCTATGAAATGCAAGTAGGTGAGAAAATTGAGGCTATGTTAGTCGAGGCTTAAACAAACCAGTTATATTTTAGTACATTTAATATAATCAATCTGTATATAATGCCCATGTAAATAATTTTAGTAAAAGTCTTCAGCATACATATTGATATGTCTTTATAATGATCAGGTCACAATGACTTCAACAATTCACCAAGTGGAATATCAATTAAATACAACGGTGGGTAAATGCACTGGGTACTTCATCGATGAAAATCTTATAGATTGTGCCCAATAGAATCAACCTCAGCAACCTTGAGATAAAAACAACAAATAGCGACCCCAACTGGTAAAGTTTAGTGAAGTAATAGAGAGAGTTATCAAACCACTTAGCAGAACTGACAGAAGGTGGTGCAACTTTAAATATAACAAAATGTGCACTGTTATCCTTCATGGTAAAGTCGAAAAACATAAACCATTCTGGAACAAAAATCTAGTAATACTGAGGTAAAATGCAATAAAGCCACATGAATTGCTGGAGTCATCCTCTCAAAAACAAAAGAAAAAATATGCCAAGTTATCAAAACTGAAAAAAAATTCCTTTAAGGATTTAATGTCTAAGTTGGCATAGAAAGGATGCTGATACTAAGATAAAATGCAATAAAGCCACATGAATTGCTGAATCCTGAAAAAGGCTCAACAACTGCATCATCTTTTGCAAAAAAACAAGAAATAGTTATGAAAACCGAAAAGAGAACTCTGTTTAAGGATTTAATGTCTAAGATGGACTATAGTAAGAATGGAATAAATTCTTGTAAATATATCACAAACCTGAGTAACAATCATATTGGTAGTGCACGAAACTGTTGAAGTCTGGCTAGAAAACTTTTACTGAGCCCCTGATCATAGATACTTGCCTCTCCAAACATTATGCAAAAGCGAACAGAAGTCGCATAAATAAGATCTTAGTTAAAGTGTTATTGAATATACCACTATCACCCTGTCTAAACGAAAAATAACACTGAAAAGAAATAAAGTACTACTTATTTGCTGTAAATCCATAACTGAGTAACAGACAATAATCTGAAATGTATGGATTAGTTTGCACAGATGTAGAACAAAAACCACTGAAATATACACAATCATCACTTATTCGGTGGTAGATTGGTTTTGAAGACAGATATAACTGGCCGCACTTTACACATCCAGTAGATTCTGATAAGTTACAAAGCATTTTTATCAACTATGACAGCCAGAGGACATCCTGTCAGTGATTGTTGATGTATTGTATGGGTAATGATTAAGCCTGTATAATTGGCATTCTGTTGTAACTCTGTTAAACTAAACAAGTAGAATCATTTACAGTCTTTCAATTCGTTTGATTCCTTTAAGACGTTTGATCTTACTTCAATAAATTAACTATAACAGAAATTGTTTTTTTTTTTTAACAAAAGTAAATTTGAAATAATTCTCTATAAATTAGATACCATAACAAAATTCATTAATTTGTCATTGCTGAAATTGTCAAAGCAAAATAAATAAGTAATAATAGTTATAATATGACTGTGCATGATTAAAAATACTTTGTAATAGAAAATTGAGATTCAATCTAAGAGTTAATTAGACATATACTCAAAAACTATGTATGCATATGTCAAGGTATTTTTTACAAAACTAATTTATTCATTTAATACAATTAAAATTAAATTATTTTTTAAATTTTGAACTGATATTTTTTTTAAAATTTGACACATATTTTTTCCTAACTGAAAAGTATCCCGATAAAACTGAAAACTATCTTTAAAATAGCTGTGAACAAAAAATATTCATATTTTTTTTCAAATGCTATTTTAAAAATTTTATTATTTATTTTCTGAACTTCAAGATAACTAATAATTATTTATTCATAAAATGTTATCTATTCAAATAGTTAGCTACATAGGAAGTTGTTGAAATTTTAAAAAGCATAAAATATTAGTAAAATTTTAAATGAAAATAATTAAATAATAATTTCAGGGTAGGATTTACCCTCTAACAAGATAAAAAAAACTTGCAGTCATATCTGTATGCTGCATTATTATTGCACTTTGAACAAAACTGCAAGATTTTAAAGACTTATGGTTGGATCATCACCAGTAATCATCAAGTATTATTATACTTTGAACAAACATAGATTTTTGGAATAATTTACTAAAGAGATCCAATATGATATCATTTAATAATTCTGCTTCCTTTAGCAAGGATCTAACCTCTTTTGTTACCCATCACACCAAACTAAATAGTTATAGAATAACTATAACAGATAGCCTTGGCAATATTAGCAAACAATTATTTTATTTAACGTTTATATTAAATTAATTATGATTAGCTGAACTTATAATTAAGTAAATTTATAAAAAAACTAGCAAAGTACCAGTCCTTCCTACGGGGTTGATGTGTATTTGTATTGATTTAATTTGTGTTTGTATTTGGGGTGAATTAAATCCCAATAAATATATCAAACTGTAGTTTATTGTGTGTAGTATATATGTTTAATTGTGTTTGAAAGTGATTTTTACAGGTGATTACAAACACATTTACTATCAGCTGATTAAACCAAGTACATAATGGAGTATGGATAAATGAGTGTTAAGGGAGATTTCAAGGCTAGTGGGGCGGTGTCCTGACGGAATTTGTAAATAAAAATAGGTCTATGTTTTAACCAGGGAGCCTAAAAAAGTCCATGTAACATTTCAGCTCACATAAAAACACACACACACAATTAGATTTGTATATAATAGTATAGATTAGTTCCCAATAAATATACCAAACTATAAATTTACTGATTATTGTCTTAAAAAACCAAGAGAAGGAAAAGTTTTGGTTGTAACATAACTTTTGTAAAGTATAACTAGCCCCAAAAGATGAATAACAACAAACAATTACTATCAAAGTTGCTTGTTGTAATCATCTTGAATCTATTGATTAAACTATGATTAAATAATACTTAACTACATGAATACATAAGTGAATACTTGCTGACGCGTTTCAAAACAATATTTTTTTTTTATGAAGCAAAGCCTCTACTAGGGGCGTCCCGCAAGGTACAAAGGTTGTTGGTATGAGATTTATGAGCGTAGAGGGGGTGGGTTAGGTTATTTAATGAAACAGAGTTTGGCTTCAAAATGTCTGTGATCATTTAATATGTTTTCTTTATCTGTTGCGTAGTGTTTGTATCATATATTTTTCTAAAGTTGTTAGTTTTTTACTTTGTTTTATTAGGTGGAGAATGTTTAAATTCGTATGTAAATCCGTGTGTCTCGTGAGTTTTTTAGGTGTGTTGCATAACTGGATTTTGGGTTTGTGTTGTTTCTTTGTGTAATGTGTTCATTGAAACGTGTGTAAATGACATACCAGTTTGGCCGATATAATAACTGGGACACTTTCTAGATGTTTATTTGTAAATACTGGGTAGGTTGTAACTATTGTCTGTTTGTTGTTGAAAGGGTTGCATGTGCTGTCTTTAAATATGGTGTTGTTTAGTAAGATATTTGGTAATGAAGTATATTGAATGTAGAAGTTATTTTGTGGGTGTTTTCTTTCTGGTAAATGAGGGATATGTATTTGTTGTTTTATGTGTGGTTTGTCAGCATGGCCATTTGGTGATGTTGTTTGTTTAATTTTCATGTGTATGTTGCCTATGAGTGTATGTTGGTAGCCATTTTATTGAGCGATGTATTTTATTGTATTGAGTTCTACCAACATACACTCATAGACAACATGCACATGAAAATTAAACATAAACAACGTCACCAAACAGCCACGCTGACAAACCACACAAAAAACAAAAAATACACATGCCTCACTTACCACAACAAAAACACACACAAAATAGCTTACCAAAAATCTTACAAAACAACAAACACTTAAAGACAGCACATACAACCATTTCAACAAGCAGACAAATTTAATTTATCCGGTATTTACAAATTAACATCTAGCAAGTGTCCCAGCTATTATACCGGCCAAACCGGTAGGTCATTCTACACACGCTTCAATGAACACAACGACGAAAGAAACAACACAAACCCAAAATCCAGTTTATGCAACACACCTAAAAAACATACAACATGGACACACATACTAATTTAAACATTCTCCATATCCTAAAACAAAGTAAAAGGCTAACAACTTTAAAAAATACGAAATATACAAACACTACGTAACAGATAAAGAAAACATATTAAATGACCCCACACATTTTGAAGCCAACACCCTGTTTCATTACTTAGCACACAACCAAATTAACCCACCCCTCTACACTCTTAAATCTCATACCTAGAACCTTTGCATCTTGTGGGACGCCGCCAGTAGAGGCTTTGCTTTGTAAAAGGAACGATTGTTTCGCAATGCGTCAGCAAGTAAGCCCTTACGTATTCGCTTAGTTAAGTATTGTTTAATTATATTTTAATTACTATCAGCCCTTTAAATGTGTTTAAAAGTAACTTTTACAGGTATTTATCAGCTGATTAAGACAAGTTAATATATAACGGAGTATAGATAATTTAGTGTTAAGGGGGTTTTCAAAGCCAGTGTGGCGGTGCCCTGATGGAATTACTAAATAAAAATAGGCCTATGTGTTAACCTGGGACCCTAAGAATGTCCATATAAAATTTCAGCTAAATAGGTTCAGTAGTTTTTATGTGATTGAGTAGCACACACACACACACACACACACACACACACGCATGCACCCTCACACACACACCACATACTACATGCATGCACGCGTGCGCACACACACACACACACACACACACACACACACACACACACACACACACACACCATTAGATTTGTATATAATAATATAGATAACGCTAATTATAAGTTTGGCAATTTGTTAATTAGTTTGTAAATGTTGTAGTTACTCCAATCATCAGGGTTAAATCATGTGCAAATTATTTAGTTTACTACTTCTATAATTCTTAGTACAAAATAGGAACGTACTAATAAAGAAAACTTAATTAGAACTATTTTAAAACACTTTTCAGTAACATTTTTCAATCTAATGTAAGATTTAAATTGACATATACTCAAACAAATTATATGCATATGTCAGTATATTTCTGTTTTTATCTAAGTAATGCAAAATTAATTTATTGATTATTTATAATTAAATAATTGTAATTAAAATTAGTTTTAATTAAAATTAAATTAAAACTTTATTTTTCAGATATTTTCTAAATTTTATAATTTATTTTCTAAACTTCATTTGCAAAATTATTAATAAAATGGTGTCAGTTTATAACAGCTACTTAGATTGTTAAAGATGCTTTAAAAAAATAAATAAAATATTGAAGTATTTAAACAACATACTTTACTAGCAAATAGGATTAGTTTATTGCTTTGTTAAATAATATATATGATAGACTCACCAAACAAAGCAAGTAATGCTTGCAGGACAAACTGTATGCTGCGTCGATTAGCTTGCTTTCCTGTTCTAAGTGTCACCTCATCTTGACCTACTTCCATTAAATCAAATCCTAAAAATTATAAAAAATTTGAATAAAAATGAAATGATAACCAGATTTTAATATTTTAAAAACAACTAGGGAGCTAAGAGAATAGATTGTGGATTACAATTTTCAAGTGTTAATGACTTTAAGGGCTTATTACTTCAGAAAATAATAATTTTAGAATAATCATATCTGAAACCAGAAACTACATTCTAAATACAGGAAACGTTTTATAGTGTCAAGCAGACAATCAATAATATTGTGCAATATTATTAATCGTGTGTAAATCATATTGGTCGCCAGGTTGTGCAATTATTGTGCAAAATCATTTTGAAATATATTGGACAACCTGGAAATTATTGTGTCATGTGTTGATAATGCATCATGATGACAGAATGTTCATTTTAGAATTTATAGAAGTCTACCATGGAGTTCCGGCCCTGTAGGAGATAAAGAGCAAGTACTATACTAATCCATCTGAGGAGTTACCAAAGTGAGGAATTTATCAAATAAGTCACCATTTATGTGTGAAAAGTTGCAAGAGCCATTCGGTTCACACTCTCTCAGTTCACTAAGTAATTTTTTTAATAAAGTAGGTCTCCCTATCAATGAACCACTGTTTGGGCAATTTCCTCCGTGCCTTCTTTTTCTTTTTCCCACATTTTTGACCTACAGCAATTAATATACAACACAGTTTGATGTCAATCAACATGGGTTGTATTAATGGCAGGGATTGACAATATTGCAAAGCACATTGTATGTCTGTACTTGTGATTGCGTAATATATTGCACAATCATCAATATAGAATCCAAACGATTCAATTTATTGCACAAACTCAATTGAACGTGCAATAATATTGAACGTCTATGGGCAGCCATAAAAATATTTCACAGTAATAATGAGTGTTTATTGGCATCTTTAAAATTAAAAATATAACATTATGCACGTACTCTTTAGTATGTTGTAACAATAACATACACAAATGTGAACTAAATACACACATTTACTTACACACTATCTAGCTACCATGTAGGTTAACCTTTTGGACACCATTAAAATACAGTATAATGTCGAATACTGCTACAACAGTCATCTGATGTTTCAATTATCCAAACCACCATAAATGGAAAAATCAGGTGTCACCAAACTACCGAACTTACAATTCAATGTGAAAAGCTACACTAAGTTGGCATTACTCTATTTTATAATAAATGATAACCCTATTTGTTGACACTAAATGTCTGGACTATGTGTTGTAGCTGAATGTCAGTATTATACTTCGGTGGTAAGTATTAGGATTATGTGTAGGTGTTACACATCATGGCTAAATGTCAGGACCATAAGTCAGTGGTAAATGTCAGGAACATAGGTAGTGCTAAATGTAAGGAATGTGCATCAGCGGTAAATGCCAAGACTATGAGTTAGAGTTAATTGTTGAGACTATGTGTTGTATCTAAATGTCAGATTATGCATCAAGGGTAAATGCCAAGACTATGAGTTTGAGTTAAATGTTGTGACTATGTGTCGTATCTAAATATCAGGATTATGCATCAGGGGTAAATGCCGAGACTATGAGTTGGAGCTAAATGTTAGGACTATGTGTCGTAGCTAAATGTCAGGATTACGTATTAGCGGTAAATGCCGAGACTATGAGTTGGAGCTAAATGTTAGGACCATGTGTAAATGCTTAACATCATTTAAAGTTATTATTACAAAGTTTTTAGACCACTCAGTGTAATAAATTAAGTCACTGCAGAGGAATACATGTTACATAAATTACCAAGTGAAGCGAGAAGCTCGTGACATCCAGGCACTCGCCAAAGCTTTACACTGATAGGGATTTCTATGCTTTCTGATTCAATATTCTTCATAGAAAATTGTCCAATCACAACACGAATTACAGCAATGATGTCATCTGCTACTTCCACGTTGCTCATAAGTTTTGAAAGAGCTGTCAATGTTGTACTTGTTAAACCTGAAACAGTAGTATTTTTATCAGTAATAAAAAATTTACTTGTAGTTGTTCAGTTCTAAGTTTACTGAATGAATCAATTAATTTGTAAAGAAGCAATAAGTTACAATTGTTATACTTATACACGTGTGAACCTAAGCAAATATTCTGTGATGTTGCTTTCTTACACAAAAAAAACATTTTTGCACAGCACAACAAAAATAAAGTTCACTTAAAATTTTGTGTAGAAATGTTGAAAACTAAATATTTAAGAAATAAATACTGTTCCCTTCAACTCATGCAAGAACTCCTACGACTTCCTGAGTTATCTGTAAAAATTGTTTAATTAAATTTAACATGTATTTATAGATATAAGAATAAACAGTAAACTAATTTTTTAGGTTTTTACAAAGAAAACAAAATCATTCAGGCTTAACCTTTATAACATTGCAGTTTTTACCAATTGTTATGATAAACACAATCACAACCAAGCCCTGCAACTTTGCAAAAATATATGGAGAAAATAAAAAAATATTGCATAGAGATATTGCAATATTGCTGGAGCAAGATAGTACTTTATTCAGAGCTATATCCCTGAAAACAATTCTTCAACATTTGAGCTTTGCGGAATGGGTTAGGGTTGGAGCTGGTAACTTGTCAGCCTACTTTCAGATGAAACTAGTTAAACTAATTTCAGTTGTTTTTTCTGTATAATAACATCACATCTAATAAGATTGTCTTCTAGCTTAATATACCTTACAATGCTTCAATTCTTTTACATTTATAAAATAATTATTTTATAATTATCTTAAAACAATTATAAAATCTGTGTGCAGTAAAATCTGTGTTTTTCCGCTCCCTTAATTCTTGTATTTTGAAATCATTTGGCCTTGGTTTCATATTCACAATCACATGAACCTGTTACTGGTTTATTTTAAATTGACGTCATTTAGTAGTCTTCAGTTTTAAAATAACTGGCTTTTCTATTTTTTACTAGGTTTACCCTACAAACTTGGCATGTAAGGCATTCTTAAGAATGTCTAAAGATTTGTTTTCATCTTTGTAACATTTTGTTAATTTTTGAAACTATGCATTAAGGAGGCCATCAGTAACTAAATTTTCCTAATACTTTTAAAATTTTCAGCTTAGTAATTTTTGTATTGAAAAATACAAATTACAGTAGAAATTCGATAAGTCAGACTCCGTTTACTCGGACCCCCAGATAACCCGGAATTGTTTTAAAGGAAAATAAAAAAAAACATTAAATAAGAAATAACACAACTTTAATAAGTACAGTAAATACATAAAAAGTCCAACACAAGAATAAAAACGTCTAAGACCTACAGATAAACAAAATAATGAATGTAGTGTTGTGTGCGTCTTATACTGAAAAGATTACAAGATCGCACAGCACGAAAATAGCTCAGAAAATTAAACGGCCAAAACTGACAGATTTGTTTCAAGAGAAATAAATTACTATGGAGTTTACCTGTATATAAAATATTTACGTTCATATAGTGTGCTTAGTACTCTTAATTTGATAAATATATAGGAATTTTTTTCTAAGTACATCTTCTTTTAATTCTCGCTAACTCATATTCTCACAATTACTCCAAATTATAGAAGTTTCACTGTACTCATACTTTCATTTCTGGTATAAACTGTTCCTTGACAGAGATTTACGAGTAATATAAAGTAGCGTTAAATTTTTTTTGCAGAACTAAATCTGAACAGCATTACCCTTTCTTTGGATTAACCTAATCCTAGAATATTTACTCCTTTAACTGCTTTCAATACAAGACCATAGCAAATACTGGTATAGCTCCGTATCCGTGCGTAATGGGTTCCAAAATTTCCACGGTTACATGAAATTACGGATAAAAGAACAATGTGTGTTATCCGCGTTAACACACAAATGCTATAGCTACAGGCATTTACAGTATACAGTAGTGCATGTACATAGTGCACTGTATAATCTTTAAAATATTACTATACTGTATGTAAGTATTGTTATGTACAGTAGGCCCATTGTGATTACTGATTGTACTTACCATCACGTAGTGTACAGTACTCCATTCCCCTTGTAGCTACTAACAACAAATGTTTGTTAGCAAATGCTATGGCAATTATTTGACTTTGTAAACTTATATTATATATCTGTATAGAGAGTATGTACGAATATTACACTTCACAATTTACATATTAAAAAAATTTACTAGGTACGAAGGAAATTTTAACTTAAAGTTAAGAACAAGAAATATTTAGTCAGAAACATTTCATCTGAAAGTGGAAAATACTTGGTGTTAGGAAAAGAACAGTCTATTACGTTTAGTGATGCTAAACCTCGCCCCCAACATCTCTGGTTGCTTGAATGATCGCTCTAACATCTCCATCGAACCTTCGGAAGTTATTCGTATAACCATCAGATTCTTTCACAAATTCTTCCAGCAGGCTCTGACTGTTTATGGTTTCAGTTCATCCAACCCTGCTTTAATATGTGTTACCACATTTTAGGGCTTTTATTTTTGTGCCCATTCAATATTAATCTTCTATCTTAACAAAAAGGATTTTTTCAAATATAATTTAATTTTCAAAAAACATTTGGCTGTAGTAGCCAAATTAGCGACTGTAGTATCGTATTTGTGTTAGGTGACATAAACACTACTTGAACATTTTCATTCTCAGTGTAGAAGGCTTGAGGATGACCTGGAGCGTTGTCAATTATTAATAATACTTGGAATAGTAACCCTTCCTTCTCTAAATACTTCTCCACTTCAGGAATAAAAGATCGGCGAAAGCATTCAGTAAAAAATACTGCCATCACACACGCCTTGCAGTTATGTTGCCAGAAAACAGGACGAAAATTTTTTATTTTTTAGAGGACGAGGATTTTTTGCTCTGTAAATAACATCAGCCTTGATCATATGTCCAGCTGCATTCCCACATAGTAATAGATTTAGTCGATCCCTCCATGCTTTAAAACCAGGAGCTTGTTTTGCCTTTTCATGTATGTAGGTCCTATATTGTATTTTCTTTCAATAATGTCCCTTCTCATTGCAGTTGAAAACTTGCCCAAGTTCGTATTCCCCTTTCTCAATAATTTTCTTAAACTTGATTGGAAGCATGGCTGGAGCTTCTTCATCAGCAAATGCAGCTTCTCCTACATTTTTAATGTTTTTAAAATTTTATCTGTTCCAGATAAACTGAATTCTCTGCTCTTCTGTGCCATCTTTTTCCATAAATTCTTCATATAAACACGCTTTTTGTTGTAACACATTTCCATCAACAGGTATTCTTTTCCTGTTCATATCTTCCACCCATATATTCAAGGCCTTCTCCCCTTTCACTAAAGTTTTACTACGCATTGTAGCAGTGACCTTTGCACTTTCTTGTGAAATAGAAAAAGTTGAACATATTTTGTTTTGTTTTTGAAAATTTCTCGAATAGACGATTCGTTTGTGTTATAAATCTCGCAATACATGCCAACGATTTCCTTTAAACCTCAATCATATCCAAATTTTCACTTAATGAAAGAACACTTAAACTTTTTTTACAGTTAACACTATTACACGCTTCACCACTGTTACGCTTCGTGGCCATTATTGCCGAACAGAAGAATATTTATAAGTTAATTACGCAAATACTGTATTACTAACACAAACAAGTGCAGCGATAGCCTAATGTAACCGATAAAAGCAGCCTGAAGAGATTTCAGAGGAAAGCAGTAAGGCTGTGTAATCCAATGACTTGACAATCAACAAGGAAATGCTATAGGCTGCTCAGAGATGAGTGTTTACAGTTTATGAACATTCAACTAGAAACTATTTTTGAATTCTCAGCGTGACAGCATACCGCAGGTAATTGAAACTGCTGATACCAATACCGCAGATACGGAGGCACAACTGTACCTTTACAAATATCAATAGCTTTTTTATTTTATATTAACAGTTCCTTAGCTATGAAAATATAACAGGCTTTATTGTATTTTTTTATAAAGTTTAAAATAGAGTACTATATTAAAATGATTAAAAGTTTAAAGTTACCTAACAAAGCTTGCAAACTTGCGCTGCATTGAATTAGTCTTTCTTCAGGATCGCTTTGAGGGAAAAATACAGATGAAGGAATGCCATTGGCTGCTGGTTCAAAACGAAACCCTACAGACTGCAGTAATTCTTTCCAACCATTTACATGACCGACCTGTTGAATAATAGATAAACATATCATTCACTAAATAACTATACTGTATAATTAGGTCTTTTAAAATATTATTAACACTTTAATCAACAATTTATGTTTAATGTATTAAAAAAGGCCTAAAATTACACGTATTTTTTTAGACTAAAATATATAAAGTGTATCACTATGATGATGGATGGTTTTGTCTTACCTTATTTTCAATGCTTTTCTGAGTAGTGTACATGGCATTCTTCTGTCCTCTGTGTATCCTTTGCAATGACTTTTCAACCTAATCATATATTACATCTTTAGTTTTTAAATTACAAATACTTAGACTCTAAACTATGCTCATTAATTGTAAACCATAACTTAACCATAATTAAATTATAAGAGAAACCACTAGCGCACGCGAGGGCACACACACAAACACACAGAAATTTCATTATTAAGAAATATTAGAGATTATTATCATTATTATAGTTGAAGACAGTCATCAGTATAACTATTAAACTATTATGAAGAATAAAATAGGATTGTTAATATATATATATATATATATATATATATATATATATATATATATATATATATATATATATATATTCTTGATATTTAACGTTATCCACTGTTTTTCCGTTGCACTGACTTTATGAAGTTATATATTACTATGTAAGTAATTTTATCCACCATTAAGTGCAATAATTTTACCTTGAGTGATGAGGCACCCACACATGATATATGATGATATATACACACGAGGCGTTTTTTTTTTTTATGTAAGTACTGTTTTGCCAAACCACGGCCGTAGAGCTGCGGTCGACGTTTTGCGCATGCGCACTGGGTATCTTCATCTGTTGTCTAGGCACTGACGCCATTACAGTCTGATTCTTCCTTGTCTACGTTGTGTACTGAGTGTTTAGGATGTCTCCGATAATCGTGAGTCCCACCGACTGTGAAGAATGAGCTGTTATAAGATTTTTTAGTGCTAAAGGCCTAAAAGCTACTGAAATTCATCATGAGATCTGTGCAGTTTACGAAGAAAACATTATGAGTGATAGAATGGTAAGAAAGTGGGTGAGATAATTTAAAGATGGCCGCACAAATGTGCACGATGAACAACGTCGGTCCTTCGGTCGTTAATGAAAGTTTGGTGCAGAAAGTGGACAATACGGTCAGACAAAACAGAAGCTTTACAATTCTCTCCTTGTGGGATGACTTTCCTGATGTTTCTCGTAGTGCTTTGTATGGCATTGTGACCGAGCACTTGAATTACCGAAAATTGTGCGCACGTTGGGTACCGAAAATGTTGACGGATGTGCACAAAACCAAACATTTAGGCAGTGCATTGACTTTCCTTGAGCGGTACCACAACGGCGGTGATGATTTCTTAAGCCAAATTATTACGGGCGATGAAACATGGGTGGCCTATGTCACACCAGAATCAAAGCAACAATCCTTGGAATGGCGGCATTCAAATTCACCCAGAAAAGTGAAGTTTAAGCAAACAATTTCTGCCCGGAAAATCATATGCACAGTTTTTTGGGACAGAAAAGGAGTATTGTGGAATTTCTGCTTCGTAATGAGACAATCAATGCAGCAGGTTACTGTAAGACATTGCACAATCTACGCCGTTCAATTCAGAACAAAAGACGTGGCAAGTTGAGCAAGGGCATCGTTTTGCTGCAAGACAATGCCCGTCCACATGTGGCGAATCAGACCAAACATCTCATCACTTCTTTTCGATGGGAAACTCTAGATCATCCTTCGTATAGCCGCATCTGGCGCCCAGTGACTACCATCTGTTCCTGCACTTGAAGAAACACCTGGGCAGTCAGCGTCTTCAAGATGATGACGAAGTCAAAACAGTGGTGATGCAGTGGTTAACAAGTCAGGCGGCGGCAGACTTCTATGAGGAGGGTATTAAAAAACTTGTACGTTATGACAAGAGTCTCAATATTACCCGAAATTATGTAAAAAAGTAGTATTTACAGGTAGATCATGTAAAAATAAAATTATTGAGATACCTTATCACATCTTTTTTTAAATTTCACAATGGCACTTACTTAAATAACATGCCTCATATATATATGTGTGTGTGTGTGTATTAATTTATGATTTAAACAAGTAAAATGGAAAAAGAAATTTAAAATCAATTCCTACTGAGGTCAAAATTTTTTTTTTATTTTAGTTGCTTTTATTTTTTAATTACAATTAATATAAATATGTATATGCCTATACACGACAGAGTCACAATTTTAAGTGGCAAAACAGAAAGTGAATTTCCTTGCAATTTTTCTCTTTATGGTGTTGGATGTCATTTTTGTTTGTTACTATTTATTTGCTTTCATATTTTTTTTTCTAAGTTATGAAGCTGATGGTGGGCTATAACTTTTCATTCTATCCAACTTGTAATGCTTCACTATTAAAGTTGCTTGTTGTAATCATCTTGAACTCACTGATTAAATCATATGCCTGTAACCAATACCTTGTGCTACTGCTACCAGTAGAGTGTCAAGCTTCGTAAATAAAATTATTATTTCCAAATGGGTCAGCAAGTAAATTCTAAAGTATTCAGTTAGTTACATAATAAATAGTAATACCTTCACTATTCCAAGGAAACTTTCTGGTATAATTTCCTATACAACTTTAAGTCAAATGATTTCTACCTATGGAAAAGTTGGCTCAGTGCTACAGTGCTGGATTTTAAATATGTAGTTCCTCGGTTTGAATTCAACTGGGAAGTAATGTTTTTTAAATTTAAATTAATGAATAAATATTTTTTTAAACTTTATTAATATAAATTGTCATAAACTGTTAGGAAGAAAAAAATGTATTTGAACTTTCATTGGATGAATAAAAACGTATTTTAATAGAGATTGAAATTTTGTACAAGATATATAAAAGGAGAGTGTGAACTAATGAAAGAAATTGAAAAAAACATAAAACCTCCTGGTAGAAGATATAGGAAGACCTTTACATTACATGTAGATTCTTGTACTTACAGAAGATATACATTTTAAAGGGGTCTACTTGTTACATCCAAAAAGTATTATTATTTCAACTAAGCACATAGATATCATAAATGTTTGTATTTATAAAAAATGAAAAATATAGTTTAAGTAAAAAACTATAACAATCAAAAACAAAAATATAATTTTGATTTCAAGTAAAATTCAATGAGATAAGTAGTATTATTAAAATTAATATAATAAAAACAAACCCGATAGTGCAAAATAAGATATTAAAAAATAACTAATTTACAAAGTTATATAGAAAAAATCTTTGGTTATAGAAAAACTGGATAAAGTTACATTTTATAGAAGTTATATTCTGCATCATCAAACAAGGTATTTTGTTACTTTATATGTCATATTAAACAAAACCTCATTCAATGTGATAGCATTATGCTAAGATATAAATAAATTATGTCTGTATTATCCCTTTGATTAGCAACATGTGCCTGCCCTGATATGGCTCCTAGAAGCAACAATTTTTAAAGGATTTTTACACTTTTTCTTTTGTCTAATTTTTGTTTACTTTTCTCTAATTTTTTTAATTACTGTAATGTTTGTTATTAACTTTTTTTTATTTGCCTATTTTTTCATGTAACCAAACTTTACCTCATGTTTAATAACCATTTCTTCGCTAAAACTTATCTTGTATTTATTATTATTTTTTTGTAAAATACCTATTTATTGTAAAATACTGCACAAAACAATCTGTAAATACATGGAAAAACCATAGACTTTGGACACAAAGGAATTTCTTCATTATTCAATCACCTATTCATTGTAAAATACCGCACAAACTTCAAAACGATTTGATTATATGTGGGTATACCCTTAGACTTTGGACACAAAATAATGGTGACTATGTACTCTTTTTAGTGTTTACTGTTAAATAATTGCAAATATTTAACCTAGAATACAGCACAATACACAGGAAAACAAATTGTAAATGTATGACAATGCTAATCTGAGAGAAATGGTAGGATATACATATAAGGAAATGCTCCCACTGGCCGTTGCGCGATCTCACTTACTGGATGTGAATGCTAACCAATGGGTCAGGCTCAAGTGTAGAGAGCTGATAGTTTCGTCTATGAATGAGGATTTCACATTATGAAAAACATGTGCTGATTGTCAAAAATCTTTCAAAATGAGATTTACATCTATAGCACCTTCCAGTTCCTTATATCTTAAAGTGCAGAATTCAGTCTGAAAACCACTATTACAGATTATACAGCAAATTGCAAAGAAAATTAAAGTTTTGATTGCAGCAGATAAAGTAAAAATAATAAAACAAATTGAGAGTGGTAAAAAAGCAAATTTGTATTCTGAATTTGATTTGTAAAATGATTTTGAAAAAAACAACTGTTATTAAAGTTTAAAAAAACTAAATGAAAATTGTGTAGTTAGGAAAGTTTAAAGTAATGAAATAGATTATGTGTTATTAAAGTGGTCTAAGACACTGTGTGATGATATACCAGGTCTGATACATTGGCTTTCTAACACTTAAAACATAGCCTTAAGTATAAGCCTGGTTCCTAGTTTGGGTGAAATATATTGTCATTTTGTAGTCCTGGACTTCCACTTGACACAAGTGTTTGTCGTTTTTTGCAATCATGATTTTTGCAAATTTTATTAGCCTTTCTATCCTTGTTTATTATTTTACTAGTGATAGTTTTTATTTGTTATGTTTGTGAGCAAATTTAAAACAGCACAGTGCACAATCACACATTCAGCTTCTTCACATTATAAGTTGACTGTCATGAAAGGTGTTTTGACTCTTATCATAAAGGATGTTGATGTGTCACAAGTGCATGGATGATGACAGGGGTTAGTAAATATTTTGTACATAAAGCTAAGGTGTAGAAATATTCTATCTCTGAAACATTAATATTTAAAAAGAAACAGACATCCTGGGAATTATAAACGTGAATTTCCCATTGTAGTAATTCCTAAAACATTCATAGAAACATTATGACAGCATCAATAGCAGCTATTGCGGCTAGGGACTGACTTTATTGATTATCATCAACAATAGTAATTAAATTTATAAATATAATTCAGATACTGGGGGTGGAGCGGATCTTATCCATGTCACACGCAACATGTTGGATTCGTGTATAGAACGGACTTGAGAGATCTGTGTACAGATTCAAAGCTTGCACAAGTCTTTCAGGAGAAACTGGCAAGGAAACAGTGAACTGGTTCAAAATTGGATTAAATTGAGCAATAGTAACTAAAACTGTAATAATTTTAATGCAAATAAATCTGGGATTATCTTTAAGCTAACTCCTAAACACTGAAATATAAAGGAGAAAATTGTGTTGGTAGAAAATTGTCTGAAAATCAAATGAATGTTTTTGTATATACTTATACAAATGGGCTCAAAGACAAAATTATTTGTTAGTAGTAATTTATAAATTTCTTGAGCACTGTGGACTAATTTCAAACTAACTAAATAAAAACCCACTAATCACTATATAAAAACATTTGATTTTACTAAAATTACTTTATGTACATTTCAATCGCATCTACAAAATGTACATAAAGTAATTTTAGTAAAATAAAAGTTTTTTATATTGTGGTTAGTAGGTTTTTATTTTGTTTGGAGTAAGTTGAAAATTCCATTTATTTGAAAAAGGTGGCAAATTTTTACTAAACAACTGGTTGCTGGCAGCTTGTGTTTCACATAAAAAATTCCATTATCGTTTAGGAATTCCTTGCATATTAGAATTAAATTATATTATAAGTTCTCATAAAATAATTTCTTCATTGCAACTAAGGCTATAAGAGTACCTTAGAATAAAGTTTTAACAATTTTGTATATTTGTGTGTAGGCATTTTCTTGTCATTTATGAATAATAGAGATGTAAAAAATTCAGATACCAGTGGTTAGTGACAGTTATGTGGACAGCCAGTTATGTATATCTTGCTAGCACTGATTCGCCAATATTGTCATGTCTATTTCACTAAGCATTTTGTAAATTCTACAGAAATAAGTCAGTTTTAAAAAATGCTGTGTGTACCATATGAAAAAGCTTTATAGCTACATTTTTGGATAGAGTTAATTTTTTAAAATGTCTACTTTTGAAGGCTATATTATTGTATTAACCATTTGATTAGCATTCACATACCGGTATGTGAGATCTAGCTATGAAAGGCGCGAGCAATCCCGTATATGAACGTTCTATCATTTCTCTGGAATTAGCATCAGAATGGGTTTACAATTTCTTTTTCTGTGTATTGTACTACACTCTAGGTTCAATATTTGATATTACCTGGAAAATAAATGCTACACAGAGTACAAAGTCACGATTCTTTTGTGTGCAAAGTCTATGATTTGTCTCTCGTGTTAACGATCATTATGTAGTTTTGTAGTATTTTACACTTTTTAATAAATCGAGGACAATAATTTTGTTCCCAAGTTGCATGATTTTGATAAAAATAAATCTGGCACTTCTATCAAAAGTGTTTTGCCACTGGAACCCAAAGAATTAGTTTTTCAAAATATTTTGATAGAAATTTGATCAATAAAATTGTTATGGTAACCAACGAATATTATGACTTTGTGAAAATACTACTGTCTATGACGATTCAAAACTGAAAATGTGGATTGCTACTAATGTTAACAAAATTTATACTTTCCTTAATATTAAATATTTTCATAGCAAATATTAAAAATATAACAATAATTTAAAATATTGGAAAAGGAAAAAACTCAAAATATGTTGCTCCCAGGCGATATATATTAGCATGCACATGTTGCTAATCAAAGGGTTACGGTGTTCCATTAATCAATAAAGTTAATTTTCTGTATTAGTAAAAATAGTTAAATCCTAATGGCAATTGAAAAAGATTTGTTTAGTGATGTAACTTACCAAATGCAAAGTGACCCTTAACGCATCACGGCTTCTATCTGGAGTTTTGAGAAGTTCACAAAGTGCTTGCCCCATCAGAGCCACTTTGTTGGATAGACGAACATCGGCACCCACAAGCAAAAATCCTGCCCAGTTTGCTGGATGTGCAAAATGTTTAGTATGTTGTACAGTCTGCATAGCCTCTCCTAATGCTCGACTCACTCGCGAACCCTGAGAAGTAACAAGAACTTAGAATTTTTCTTATATGGATAAAATCTTCTTATACTTTTGTTAAAATTAACAACTACTCTATGAACAATAATACACCACAGACTCACATCAACACAACACACCTGAGCAACAGTCGTTTCCGTGACTCACAGCATTGAACAATGCACTGACCTAATGCAAAACATGTCTGCTGAAAAATATCATAAGTAGTGGTATTTTTGCCAAGTTGATAACCAAGTATAGTTATAAGAAAACCCTAAAGATGGACAACACAAAAACTGCAAGTTTTAAAATACTCTACTTTAACAACTGCAAATGGTAAATAAAAATCTATTTTCAGACATTGGTGTAAATTTTGCTTCTAGTTATTTTTAGGTCTGGTTTCCCAAAATTTAGGCTAAGATATAAGCCTAATCTTTAAAATTTTATTTTCTCTATATCAGTTTAACCCTTTCGACTCCAACTAAATGTGACCTACTTTCCCTACCAGGTCCATTTAAATTAGAGTCAAAGAGCCTTATTTACCTAATTATTAATTTTTTTTAGATATTCATTTCAATTTTCGAAGACTAATAATATTTCTTCTCAATCTTATACAACTAAAGAAGAGATTGGAGTTAAATAAAACAAAAAATATTTATTAACTACACACATAAAATATAACCCAATTACTACATTGAAATCAATTCATTTACTATATCGCATGATGTACATATTGGTTACAAGGTATGAAATTAAAATTCACCTGTACAAAATCAGATGATTCTCATAATTTTTTGGTAAATATATTCATTAGAAAAAAATAATTCTAAAAGAATTTTCGTTTGCAAAAAATGACTTTTTGAGAACTTAAAAAAATTTATACCCATTTTTTTTAGTAACAGTATTATTCAGGTTTAATCTAGTAAGCAGAGTTAATTTTTTTCAATGCCTCAGATAAATAAACAACAAATTAAAAGCATTGGATGAAATGATAATAAGAATAAAAATCAGGTAAATTTAACATGTTGACTGCGGCAGTGATGAATCATACCTGGCCTTAAGAGCAACGGTTTACCTCAAGGTGTTTTTTTTTTCAAATGCAATACTGTTTTTCTTAGTGTCGTTGATAATTTTGTTGTAGAAATTCTTGTTAGGGCTCATTTTGTTCAGTTAGATATTAGCTTTTATAGAATAATGTCTGTTTCTAGTTATTGTTGCTGTAAGCTGACAAACAGTGTCTTAACCCTCCAGTGAGGGCACTGATTTTAAAACAAGAGGTGGCACACTGAGCTTCCCTCCAGATCCACAAAAAATAGACATTTTAGCAAATTAAGTACATTTTATGTTTCTATATTTAACATAAGCATAGAATCATTTTCTTTACTTAAATAACTACAAATAATTTATAAACACATTTTAAAAAATTGCCTCTAAACCTAGCTTTGAGATGGTAGCTGTTTTAAGTCCTAAAATGTATTTTTGTATTTGCTTATATAAGCTTTTCCGCCATTCTTTTGTGCAACAATTGCACTGTTTATTCTCTCTGCCAAAAGAATTTCTTGAATGTCACCAAAGTCGTTCAGTAAAACATGTGTTTTGAGACTTGATCATTATCTTCTTGGTATTCAACTACCTCCCGACCCTCACTTCCATGACTACTAGTTTCTTGCAAAATACCAAAACCATCATCATCACCATCATTGATGTCTATATTTTCTAATACACAACTGTTATAAAAAAAGCCATCCTGCAAATGACCCGGTTGGCCTATGCACATCAAACTCCTCTCACTTCACACTAATTAGTAATCTATCCTTTCTTCCTCTTTTCGACCAATGTTGAAATAAATATACATTAATATATTTTTTTAACATCTACATAAGTTAAATCAATACTTAATTTACAATTATATCTCTATTTACATAAAAAATCTAAAATTAAAAATTACAAAATTCGAAACATGAAAAGTGGCACACGGATGTTTACTTCGAGATATTAGTAACACAAGAGATGAATTCCCAATGTCGTTTTATGAATTACTGTCCAACAGAAACTAAATAACAAACTGTAAAATGAATGAAGTGCTGTTCCCAGAAAGTGTCTCGTGAATTATACGAAGTTTGGTGAGTGCTGATCGTACACTACTGATATTATTAAACACTTTTCTAAAAACCACGAAGGACTCAACTATGCCACCCCTGATGGGTTAAGAAAGACAAAATGTTATTGCTACTTATCTTAAACTTATCTTTGTCAATATAATTCAAGGTTTTTAAAAAGTATAATTAAATTATAAAATTGAAGTTAGTATTAATAATTAGTTTTGTGCTCAAATGTCACAAAGCTATTTTTTTATAATGGTTTAAAACATAATATTTGAAATAAGTATGAGCATAAATGCTGCGATGGTGAGGAGTCAGATACAAACCATGCAGAACTGAGTGCAAAATACAGATGGCAAATTTTTATTTGTTTACTCTGTGTTGTACAAGTAGCCAAGATAAGTAATCTATATTTCCAGACCCCTCAGATTCTTGAGAGGAAAGGACTTAAAGATTTTACTTTACAAATAAGTACCTACGATTTAAATAGTAAACATTTTTTTTAAATTTAGACCCTGGGCATTTTTTCAAAGTAAAATTCCTTATTTTTTTCCAAGACAGGATTGCACAAATTTCATTATCCATGTAGTATTTTGCTGAACTAAAATATCTACATTTATTTGCATTTTTTATCAGAAAATTATTGAGTATATTTCTATAGACTGAAATATTTTTTTCTCAGTACCCCATGAGAACTAAAACTGGTTTAGTTAAAATAAGGACTTGAGATAAATTCAAAACATAGCTATTAGAAATCAAAGATATAAGAAATGCAGTCAAACCATTTTAACAATTTTTCCTTTTTTATATGTAAAAAATCAAGTTGTAAATTTAACAAAAATTATATTTACAAAAGTAATAAGTTTTAATATTTTGTTTTGTGTTGATTATCATTATATTATACTGTACTATATGAAATGAAATTTTATAGAAGAAAACTATATTTTTGAAATTTTATAGCGGAGTTTAATTTTTTTAAATCTAATATGTTACGATAAGAATTAGTATATTTAAAAACTCATTTTTATAAAAAATGTACCTCATAAAAATATATTAATTAATAATTATTACACAAATTTCACTTTTGCTACTACTTGCGACCAGACATTTGTTAACTAAAAGTTGTTAATTGTCAACTTACACTTGGAGGAAACGTTTTCGTCTTACGAATTCTTCAGCCTCATATTTTTGCCACTAGGAATGCTGCTGTAACCAAGTGTAAGTTAACAATTAACAACTTTTAGTTAACAAATATCTGGTCGCAAGTAATAGCAAAAGTGTAATTTGTAATTTACAATCAGCTCGTCATGAACAGCAACAAGATTTCGATATTTAATTATTACTTATTTATGCTTCACTTGGAAGTAGACACACCATTCTAACTGTAATTTCACAATTTAACTGAAATTAGTTTGTAATTTAATTTAATGATAAATGGGCTAAATTCCTAAACTCCACTGAGTAAAATTCTATATAATATATGCAAAGTTCCCTCATTTCGTAAATGAGTGCAAAATTTTGGATGTATATATAATAATGATATGTAAGGTTGTTCCAACGCTGTCAAAAAACTGTAATATGATTATTAGCAAATTATAGAAATCACAAAATTATTAATTATAATATTAGGTTTGATATATTTGTATGATATATGAAGTATGGCTAAATAATATCGAGATATCATAATATCAAATCATAAGACTGAAAGCTATGCAGTATGAACTCTTCTTTTTCGGTTATTGCCCCTTCTGATTAATCTATAGACAAATTAATCTGCTGTGGTCTTTGTTTGTAAAAGACATTTTAAAAAAACACTGATAAAACCTATCTTTTATATAAAGTATATGGCAGTGATGTTTACACACTTCAGATTTTGAATAGTTTAATCATTTCTAAGATGGGTGAGACTATTATGCCCTTTGTCCTCACTTCCACAAAATTAATACAACGGTAGCGGCTCCACCGAGAATGCCTGGGCCTACCCAACTTTTTTATATGTATTTGTTAAAATCTCTCATAATTATCAACAATTTAAAAAGATAAATGTTATATTCAACTTATTAATAAATAATAATAGAAATGGTCATAGTATTATAGCAAAACTTATAATGCATCAAGCAACAATATAGTAGCAAATAATCACTCTTTTGTTTAGCTTATTATATCTATCTGCCCTGAGAGTATAAAGAATTTATTTCACACCAAGAAATGATCTAAAATTCTTGAAAAGGGAGAAAGCACAATATGAAACTGGGTTTTCACTCATGATCCGAAAACTATGTGTCAAACCTTGTACTGGAAGAGACCAAACTACATTGGAGCTAAAGACGCTTTTAAGAGCAAACAATAATTCAAAGAGGTTATTGTAGGTTTGAAAACTCATGCGATAGTGTCCCTTCTCTGGATTTCTGAAGGTTGCTATTAATCCTCACTATTATAAAAAGAGGTTACTCAGTTCCTTGAAAATAAGAAAAAATACCGTAATTGTGGAAGAGGATATTATAGACCATGACACTGAAATGTCTATCAAGACATTCTACCCACATTTAATACCCATAAAACATATTGTTCATGAGGCCAAACCTGTATTGAAACCAACAAACAAGACTTCAAGCTGCTGAAGCTGTGAAGAAAAAAGTAGGGCATGTCGTGAAAGAACTCGCAGAAGAACACTTAGAGTACCATTTAACTTGTACGAATACCATAAAAACTTGTATGGAATATTTGTGCATAAGAGGGGGATTTATGTTAAAGTTGAGGATAATTTTATTTGATTCATTACAAATAATTATTTAAAAAAATGAAACTGCCTATAAACATGTTAAATACATTGTCCTATGTTTCGATTCTCAATTGGAATCCTCTTCAGAAGCTACAAATATATTCACAATATTATTTTTTACACAATATATAAAATTAATATTCAAAAATAATACCGGTAAAAAACACAAAAAAAAAATCTATTTTAAATGTCTTTTACGCAACACCTGAAAAAGTCAACGAATGAAGAAGAAAACCAACAATATTGTTCAAAAATTTTACTCTTTACTAAAAATAAACTTATAAATTGTATCTATAAAAGAATCATAATTAATAGGAAAATATTTTAAATCAGTTATTTTAATATTATAATGTTGTCCCTGTTTCTTTATAGCAAGTAATATGAAAAAAAGCTAATTCTTACTGAAGTTAACAAACAAAATTTTATTTTAGTTACTTTTTAATTTATAATTACATTTAATATAAATATTTAGGCTGTAAACATTAGAGAATCACAATATTAAGTGGCAAAATAGCAAGCATTTTTACTAATAATTTTCCTTTTCCCTCTCTATATAGTACATGGTGTTGGACTATTTTTTCGCTTTCGTTTTGTTTAGTTTCTAATTTATGAAGCTGATGGTGGTCTATAATTTCTCATTCTATTCATCCATTGTAATGCTTCATTATTGCAAGGGACCTTTTTTAATCATGGGGTCACTCAGTTCAAATCCTACTGAGACATAAACTTTTTTTTAATTTCATGAATAAATATTTTTTAAACTGTATCAACATTGATATCATCCACTACAGGCTTAAAAAAATTTATTTGAACGGGATTAGATGGATAAAAACGTATTTTATTAATGACTAAAAATTTGTTCAATATATATAAAAGGTGAGTGTCGCAGAATAGAAGGAATTGGAAATTCATTTCAAATATCCCTCTCTGTTTGTAATTAGATATCTGATCAGTAGATCAATCATGTTTTAAGTTTGAACACAACATTATTTTTAGGGGTTTTTTGTAACATTTTGTTACAATATGTATAAAAATATTAAATAAAATGTTTAAAAGCTTTAATTCCATTCCTTTATAGCCACATTTCTTAACTTTAACAAAGGCCACACCCAACAGTTTTAGTCTAAAAGCTGAAGTTAAGTAACATAGGACATATTTGGGCAATATTATAAATATGCTTATAATAATTATTTTAAAGAATGGCATCTTTATAAAAATTACTTGTAATAATGCAGAGTAGAACGCCCTTAGAAGGATTTTAGCAGCTGTATCAGGTACTGGCCAAAGCGATACAAGAACACACTGAGCCCCAGAAGCTAATAAAGCCCGTGAAAGTCCTACAACACCGTCTGCTGTTGCCCAACCATCACAGGAATGTGACCAACTCACAACAACTAGTCGGGCACTTAGTCTAAGTGTTAACAACTCTGATGCTGTCAGTAGGAATTCTGACAATGAAGGCATTTCCATTGTATCAGATGTCTGAAACAAAAATTTAACTGTTTAAAACAGTAAGCAAATTACAATAATTATATAATTCTAATGGCACCAAAAAGCTTAAATATGCTACAATTATTATATTCCCTCTCTACCTATTAACACGTTGAATGCCATGGCAGCCCCCAGTGACAGACACTGCATTTTTGCGTAAGTCAACCGTGACTGACAATGCAGACTTAACTTTAGATCATCATGCAATGCTGTCGGGCACATTCACTATGTATTTAACAATATGATGTGTCTAACACAGCCTTTGTGTGTATCCCTGCAACTTTTTCAGAATTTTTTTTTACAAGACTATAATTATTGGGAAACTAGAAGTTAAGAATTACAAGGATATATTAGAAGGAACTAGTTTTTATTTACACTTCTTTGTAGAACTACATTACGATTTAGAATAGTGTTACATTTGATTTGATCCTAAAAAAAATTCTGCTAAAAAACTAAACAATTTGAAAATTACAAACTCAAAACTCTAATTTAAAATATCTTCCTCCTATTCATAAGATAATATAAAATACGTAAAAACAGCTCAATTTAAAACCAACTTGTATTGAAACAATACAAACATAAATGTAAGAATAATGTTCAGATTATATTTACATTCTAATTAACGAGAAAAAATATTTTCAAACAAATATACAGTTATGCTGAAAATTTAAATTGTCTATCTATAAAATATGTAAGAAAAATTTAGTAGCTATATTTATTATTTAAAAATATGTATTATATTGTGAAAACACGTTATAGTATATATTTATACTTGAATTTATATTGAAAAAATACAATAAAAATGTTAACATTTTACATTCATTTGGAAGATCGGCCTTGAACAGGGAATGCGTAGTATGCCCGACAATGTGACAGACGAGGCGTCTTGTAGTATAATTATCTACATCGTACCATACGGTCACCGGTGTTCGACAACATTATAAAATAAACTAGTTTAAATGAATAAACACACTAGAAGACAAAATGTAATTATATTTTGTCATTATTTAAATAAAAATTACAACATCAAAAATTGTGTTTGAAAGTTATCGGAAAACAGGTTGGCAGTCAATGTGTTAGGGAAAAAAATATTTTGTAATAAAAACTTTTGATTTTGTAACACAATCACAGGTTATGATCACAGATCACAAATAAGAATTCATTGACAAAGTCAATACAAAAGATTCAATCAATAAGTCAATAATTTGACATTATAGAAAACCTGGCTTTAAAACAGCTCCACCTAGTGGTAGAATCAAACAATGATTCCAAACAGTCAGCATACACATTGGCAATGATCACCTAGTGCAATTAAAAATGTTTTGTTTCAATACGTTTTGCATAAATTTGCTTAAATTAAAAGCTTAACAAGTCATTAATTATTTTAATTTAAAAAATTAAAAATTATTTTTAGAATCAAAAAAGAAATAAAAATTGATTTCAGTTCAGAAACAGAAATACCTCGGAAATTTCTTCTTCTACTTGAGTATGTTCTCCTTGACCCGAGTAAAAGTTTCTTGCTTTAGGTTGCTGAGAATCTACAACACTTCCAGGAGATAAGACAATTGCAGAAAGTTTCCATGACACGTGAGTTGCTAAATGCACACACTCTGCCTCACCAATCTGTCGCAACACTGAATCTTTACTAGCCTAAAACATAAAAAATGGCTTCACATTCTCTGAATTTTCCATATTCTTAATAACTTTTCCATATTTTTAATAACCGTATTCTTCTTAACCAGAGGATATAAACTGGAGAATCATTTTTCAAAAGTCTAGTATGGTGTATTTAGATGACTAAACTCATAAATTCAACCACTGATATTTAAGTACATGTTAAGACTATACTATATATAAAATGTTTAAAGAAATCAAAATAATGAATCATAATAGTTATAACATTCTGTTTAATGTTACAACAAATATCTGAATTAATTGTTCATTTCAAACATATGTTTTAAAATAAAGTGGTGTTATTTCAAGAGAAGATATTGTGATTCCCAAGTCATTTGGATTGTATCAGATAAATAGAGTTTAATAATTATATTTAGAAAAGAAGATAGCTAGATAGAATCAACTATTCTAAAACATATACAGAGATCGAACATACAGAACGTTTGTCCAGGAGTAGTTGCCGTGGGCCATAGCGACATCTTACATATGACATCTTATGTTTCCTGGTATGAATGTACCAAAACAAGTTCAAACCCCCTCTTCCTCTACCTTTCTGGCTCTCCAGCCCTGCAACTGTCGTTGTTTATTTTCCCCGTCTCTGTTGGCTGTGATATGTACAACCCACAGCGACTACTTAGATTGACAAAGTTTTAAACACTTTTTTTGCACCGTTAAAATCGCATCTTTAGCTATGTTTTAGTTTATTATGATTTAAACACTTCATTTGGACAATAATGTTTGTTATATTACAAAATATAAATGCAATACGAAGTAACAATGGAAAGTACATCGAACACCAAGTTCCACCTTGCTTCACCAAGCTTTGGATGAAGCCAGGATTGCGGCACTAGTGGAGGCACCTTTTGCTGATGTAGACGACTTTGAGTCTGGCTATGGAAGTGACATAGATCCGATAGAAGAGACATTGATAATAAAAAAACACGACACAGAACAAAGCCCAAACGAGAGGGAGGGCGATGCTGACATATCTTCTTGAGAAGATGATGTACCTCTTGCTTACAGAGGACGTTTCCTTGATAAATTTTCACCATGGAATTTCTTAAAAAATTTTCATCATAAGAAGTAATGAAATATATTTTTAATTTTCTATATAGGCTAATGACATAAATAATTCATGCTTTTTTAACACTCAATGTTTTGAATTTCTTTCCGAAATTCTATTCACGAGCTCTTGAAAAGGAATTTGAGAAAGAAGTTCACAATGTTGAGTGTTAAAAAAGCATGAATTAATTGTCAGTGATCTATCATTAGCCTATATAAAAAAATAATAGTTATTAACAAACATTACATAAAAATATTTTTTTTTTCTTGGTCATACTTACAATTATACCATACAGATGAAATAAATTACATAAGTTGAGTGTTTCTCATTGACTATTTCATAGTATTACCATCTTACAAAAATTTATTCCTGCAATATATTTTGTACAATTTTTTAATAAACATTCAAGATTAAATAATGTTGACCAACATTTTATATTGTTGAGATGTGGTCCTTTTTGATGTGAACAATTTCTAGGGTATGGTTGATGTCTATGTATGTCTAGCATGTTTATGTAACATAGGTATCAAAGGAGGGGCCTATATGTGTGTTATTTAATCTTAATATTTAATAGAGTGTAAGTCTTCTTTGAATTTTATTCAAAACTGTAACCAGTTTGCCCAATGTAGAATTTATTACAGTCTGTAAAGTTTAGGTTGGGGCTTGGAATTTATTTTGTTTGTGTTGTGTAGTATGTTATATTGTAAATTGTTGTTAGTTTAAAATCCTATACTGTATCTTATTTTGGGGATTTTTTTTAGTGATATTATTTGAGGTTTTATTTATTTAGGTATGTGAACGTGATACATTTCTTTATTTGTTACAATACAAATATTGGAAACAGCCCCAGTATCACAAAAATAATAAAAAATAACTTATATTACAAGTTATCTAAGGTTAAACCCTTATGTGCATGTCATCATCATCATAATCATCATCAGAGGGTTCTTTTACAATCTAGAAAACAATAAGTTACAAAATAGTCAATCTAGTTCGTAACTTATTGTTTTCTAGATTGTAATTTTGTAATAAGACCCTCTGATGACATGGTCATCGAAATGTACATAAGAGTTTAATCTTAAGTAACTTGTTTCATGTGCTATTTTTTATTATTTTTGTGGTATTGGGGTTGTTTTCAATATTTTTATTGTAATATATTGCACCACTGTGATCTTGATATCGCATATTATTTTTTTTGTATTGCTTTTGTTTTTTGTGCCACAAATTACCAAAAACGTGTAACTGTATTCAATTATGTCTGCTGTGTATTGAGTTGAACCTTTTGTTTGTCACAATGATCAACTTAAAGACTAATGACAATCATTTTGTGGAATCAAAATTATTTTGTCTCACTAAGATTTTCATACATTTGTTTACATTATAAGTTCAACAAGTCGATATTTATGAAGTTCAAATGTATTATATTCTTATGATTTCATCTGTTATTGTTATGAACTAATTTAAAAGTTCAAATAATCACCAGATAAGTAATTTTTTCCCATTGAAAAAGTGATACTTAGTAACTACCTCTAGCCCCTATTTTCTAATTAATTACCTACAGCCCATACAATTACCTGTGCTCCAATAAGAGCCTTGGCTTGTAACATTTCCGCTACCATTGTAGCTTCTTGTTCTGCATGAGGTATATCATTCCATCCCCACTGCTCTGTTATTGTTGATGGTAATCGAGGATTTCCCACAACTAAGGCAGTCATACTACTTTGGTCCGAAGTCTTACCAGTCCCAGGATTTCGAGAACGTTGATTTGCTCGCAACGAGGTTAAAGATGGAACAACTAAAAGACTAAATCTTTCACTAAGGTACTCGGAACTTGAATCATTTGTTGTAGATGGTGGTTTCAATACGGGAAATGGAACTAAGTAAAGATCCCCTTCAAGAACTAGAAGCAGTTCTCTTCTGCCAGAACACCGTTTGCCATGAGATACTAGAAGCAAAAAAAAAAATAGTGATGTTTAATCTAGAAAATCTATTTTATAATGTGTTGTCAAGTTATTACAGTAAACTCTCTATAATCCGGCCTTTGACCTATCTGTCCCCTCCAGTAATGTGGCGTTTTCATAAAGAACAGAAGATGTAAACATAACTTGTATTTTCACTGCATGCAGTTATCTTTGACTGAGTGACCATCACTCTGCCCGGTTCTAGTTGTGCAGCTTGTGATACACAAACGATTTCAAACCATATGTTGTTGAAGTAGTTATGTACAGTGACTGTTACCGAAGTCCACATGAACAATGTCATTGCAGTGTGAACAGAAACATATTTAAACTTTTGTTTTTACTATACGACTATTTTCCTATGTTTTCTTAATGTTTGGGCAATACACAAAAATATTGTTCAATATATATTGTTTGTGTTTTAGTGGACCCTCCAGTAATCCGGAGTTATCAGTAATCTGGCAGTATTCCAGCCCCATTACTGCCGGATTAGTGAGAGTTTACTGTACTACTAATATTGAAACAGATTGGTATGTGCTGACTTCAAGACTCTTGTCTAAAATAAGTTTAATACAAGGCAATCGAAATGAATAAATAGTTTTATACAAATACTGTTGAGGTTTGTGAAAACTTTGAGCTGGTTTTATCACTGTAAACAAAACCAACAATTTAAACAGGAAGCCAATTAAATCAACCCTCTTGTGTATCCTAATTTTGCTACAATCCAATTAAACCAGCTTTTGTATGTGTTCTAATCTTGTCATTGGCCGATTTGATCAGCCTAGCAGTTATACAGATTTTCCAACCAACCAATTCTATAAGATCATGGGAGGATTGGGTACTTTTAAGATTCTTATAATGCTTATTTTTTTATAATAGGCAAATAATTAAAGAAAAGAGTTCTTCCTTATGATATTTGTTTTTTTTATTTTTAAAACTAAAGAATGAAAGAAAATGTTCTAATATGACACTAAAAAAAAGAGTTGTACTTGTCATGATGATTAAAATGTTAATTTAAAGTGATCTAGTAAGCCTATATACAGATACTCTATATTACTTGATTTATTATTGTTGTTTGTTAAAAGTAAATTAATTTTTGTTTTTGTTTGTCAAATTAATAAATTAATATCATTCCGTGTTTAAGCTGTTTGAAATTTTAACAAAAGAATTACAAAAGTAATGTTCTGTTTATACACATAACCTTTTATACATTTTTGTTCATACTTTTGTTGCCTAGAAAGTTTCATAAAAACCTGGATTTTAATAAAAAAAAACTATAATATTTATTTTAAAAAAATTCTGTCATCAAATTTTTACCATAATGTCAATTACTGCCACTACATAGAATACACACTTTAAGATTATCAATATTACTCTAACCTAATATCTGAAGCAATTCTTTTACAGAAGACAGTTTCATAACTGAATAATTCCTGTAGTAATTGCAGAAATATTTAATGAATTTATGTTGAATAAACTAAATGTTCCTCACTATACAATAATTTTTCCACATCTTTTTTTCTTTTCAATTCATTAATAAGCCCTCATATGTTACTAATATTATTGAGATCTCTGCATTTTAATTGATATTGAGTCTTTGTTTATTTTAATACATCTATAAATCCCCATTAAATGGATTAGTTCATCCATAGAGAGCTTAGGTACGTTATTATAGCTTAGCTTAATTTGTTATACACACTTTAACATTATCAATATTATTCAAAGGTAATATCTGATTTACTTCTTTTACAGAAGACAGTTTTAACATGATAACTGCCATGGCGGATACCTGTAACCGACACTGTATTGTTGCATAGGGCCGCGGCGGTCATCCATGACCGACTATGTAGACCTAACTTTAGATCATCACAAAGCTGTCCACGGTGTATTTAACCATATGAGGTGTCCGACACAGCCTCTGTGTTCCTGCGTTTAATATTATTTTAAAATTTTTTCCATACAAGTCTGTAATTATTGGGAAACTAGAAGTTCATAATTAGAAGAAAATAGTTTTTATTTACACTTCTTTGTAGAGCTACATTACGTTTTAGAATTATGTTACCTTTGATTAGATCCTAAAAAAATTCACCTAAAAAACTGAACAATTCGAAAATTAGAAAATAAAAACTTAAACATTTGTTGATTCCATCTTCCTGTGAGCTAATAGTAATCACTTACACTTCTAAATGTTTTAAACTTGCCTATAGTAGCACTTACTTTGTTTGTTGAGGACGGCTGTTTCGGGAGATGTGTCCCTTTGTCAACTCAGACCTTAACTGATCTCAAGGTTTACGTAGGTTAGGGTGGGGGTGGGATATTTTGGTGGTGTGGGTGTATTTTGTGTGTATTAGGAGTTATGATGTCAAAAAGCAACTCACACGCACTTTTTGACATCATAACTCCTAATACACACAAAATACACCCACACCACCAAAATATCCCACCCCCACCCTAACCTACATAAACCTTGAGATCAGTTACGGTCTGAGTTGACAAAGGGATACATCTCCCGAAACGGCCGTCCTCAACAAGCAAAGTAAGTGCTACTAATAGGCAAGTTTAAAACATTTAAAAGTGTGAGTATAAACTTTAATTTAAAACGTTTTCCTTCAATTCATAAGATCATATAAAATTTGTAAAAATAGCTCAATTAAAAACATACTTGTACTGAAACAAAACAAATATAAATGTAAGAATAATGTTCAGATTATATTTACATTCTAATTATTCGAGAGAAATATCTTCAAACAAAAAAAACAGTTAAGCTGAATAATAAAAATGTGGATCTATAAAATATGTGAGAAAAATGTAGTAGCTATATTTATTGTTTAAAAATATCTACAATACTGTGAAAATACATTATAGTATATATTTATACTTTAATTTATATTGAAAAATACAGTAAAAATGTTAACAATTTAAATTCATTCAGAAGATCAGCCTTGAATAGGGAATGCATAGTAAGTCCAACTTGACCGATGACATTATAAAATAGACTAGTTTAAATGAATAAAAGCACCAGAAGAAAAAATATGATTATGTTTTGTCATTATTTAAACAAAAGTACAACAAAAATTGTGTTTGAACATTATTGGAAAACTTTTTGGCAGTCAATGTGTTAAAATTAAGTTTTATAATAGGATAATTCCTGTAATACATTCAGAAATATTTAGTGAATTTATGTTAGATTAAACGTTTCTTCACTATATAATAATTTTTCACATCATTGCCCATTTTAAATACTGTATGCCAAAATAAACTACACTGAAACTGAATCAGATGTAGTTACCTTCTCTCAGATATAGTCATTCTTGGTAGTTTTGTAGACCTTAGGAGATTTTGTTGTTCCCAAAACCTGCCTTTTTGTTGTACACAATGTGTATGACGAGAATGAAACAACCCCTCTTCTCCAAAATGATACAAAACCTTCAAGAATAATGCGAGTACTGCCTCAAAATTGAACGGAGGTCATATAGAACATTTTTATACCAGAGTCTAACCAATTTAGCTTCTTTTTACTTGTATGTGTTTGTAAAACTATGTAGATAGAACAGAATTTTACATTTGTTTCAGTACTATTTATTTTGGCACATACGGTATTTAGGTATTGGAAAATATATACTTCTATTTTGACTTTTCATTAGGATTAAAATTTTTCTAGTAGCTTAAGTGTATTGAAAATAAGAATAAAGTGCAATCGTGTTTTAATTATATTTACAAATCTTACAGTACAAGTTACAATAGAGGAATGTAAGAGTTACAGTTGTTGAAAGGTATTTTGCTTTGTATTGAACTTCTGTGGATAGAAAATAATTTATAGATATAACCATATTACACTTTATAACTATAACTCTTCCTTCCTCAAAGCTACATCTCTAAAAATATATTATATCAATAATTCATGGCTCTTCTATACTTTTGGTATCTGGGATGTAAGTGAAACAGAAAACAAAAACATTTCTAACAAACAACAACAATTTTTAAGAGTTTTCAAATTATAATTACTTGAAGTATGGACTATTTTCAAGTTCCAACCAGAATATTAAACTGTTTAAACATATTTTGATCAATCGACATATTAAATATAATAAGTTTGTCAAACAATTTGACATATCATGCTAAAGCCTTTAAAACTGTTAAAACTTATGTAGTGTAATTTTTACTATTAAAAATAAATAACTTTACATGGGCCACTCGTTTTGGTACACATCGTAGGTAAACAGTCTTCAAAAGGTGCGATTAGAAGCTGGTAAAGTGCTGTTAAACATGCAGGACCCTGCCACGACTGGTTGCTTGTTCGTCTTGACCTCACACTGCCGTGCCTGCTAGCAGAACCACTTGCCACGCTTCCATTAACACTCCCTAAGCTGAAACAATATCATCTTCTAACTTAAAGGTATATTTCACCATTTAAATGAATTATTAAGCAATCAAGATAGAGACGCGAGCCTGGCTTGATGCACCTATTCAAAGCGCAACAGTAAAACCAAAAATTTGTCTTGTGGTTGAGGTATAAGATATTTTATAATAAAATTCTTTATTTCCCCCCTTAGGTCATGTTGGAATATCCCCAATCATTGCCACTTGAATTAGATATTTTAGTTTGCTTATTTTCCAATCTATTACTGCTGTATTTTTACAATATCGTAGACTAAGGTTGCATCTTCTAGTCACCTTATCGCGCCATCTCATAATATACATGTATTATTTGTGTACACAGATGGATAAAATTTTATTCCTGTGTAGGTTACAATTTGTACTTTGATAAGTAGTGGGATGTTTATTTTATTAAAAGAGTCCTTACTTTAATATGTAAAATTGAATACAAAAAATTCAGTACTCATGTAAAAAATATAATAATTACATATTCATAAATGTATATTAAATGTGTAACAAAAACATTAATCTATAACAAAGCAACAACATTTTAAATTTATTTTCCCAAATAATAATTTTACATTATTTTAAAAGATCAACTGCTCGCAACCAACCATACATGTCAAAATTATCAGCTACTTCAATCAGATTTGATTTATATCTTTTTCACGAAAAAATTAATTATTTTCTGATACTTCATTTAGCATTTAATACTTCATAAAATAAATCATGAAAATAAAACCATACAATCATAGTATAAGATTAATACAAATAACACTCAATTACAGCTAATTTCATTAACTCATCAGACTTAAATTATACTTATAATAAAAAAGTGTACTAATTATTAGTTTTTTGAAATGGTAAAATCTACATTTTTTATAGGTGTTGACACGTAAGCTGGTACTTGAACCTGGTGCGGCACTGTAGGCGGGGATGGGTGGAGTTCATGCAAAGACTATTCTGTGAACATTTCCATATAGACATATATCACTTATAGCATTTCATATTTCATCTACTGGAGCACCTCCACGAGGAACGCAAGGACAATTGTAGCAACCTGCAAGACGGCAGACAAGTTTTTTTATCTAGGTTAGTATAGATGATCAAGAGCCAGCTCAAGTGTAAACACCTATACTTCTGAGCAGTTGACAAAAAAAAAGTCCTTCAAGTAACGAAACAAGTGAAATTCACTTTTTGCAAGGCTTAGACTGTCAAGGTAGCCTAGTTGTTCTCATCTTAAAAAATATTAGACCTTGTGTTTGTACAGCAAGATATTTAGGTAGCTTTCCACCACCAAATGCCCTGTTTTTAATTCCTCTCAAAGTATGTCTTGATTTGGTAACATTCCTAAATATACTTAAAGAATTAGGCAGCAATACTTGTTTTGTATGGCAAGAACAGTTTTCTCGTGGTCGAGTTTATCTCTTCCCTCTTCTAAAAGACAATGACTGAATTGTTGATCTTTTGTGTTAATATTGTCTGTTTGGCTCTCACTTTGGTCGTTGGTTTAGTTCCACCCAAAGACTGTTACTGGAGACAGGATAACGATTTCGCAACTCCTGTAACAATGTGGTCACAAAATTCATCCACTTCCTGATTGTATCGAGCAAAAAACAATAAAGCGCAGTTTGTTTTGTGATCGCCAGAAAACAGATCTTGGAATACTAGAACACTTTTTTTTACAATTCAGCTCCTCAAAAATAACATGTAAAAACTGAGATAGAAACCAATGGACATATAACTGATATATTTAAAGTCATGAACCATTTTTCCTATAAAATATCGTGTCAACATCAGAGGTCCGTCAGGTTTGGGTCATCGTGGACATTAACCCGCCCTGCCCATGGATATTCTCAGACTTTTTTAAGCCTCATTAACTCTATCATTATAAATGTCACACATTTAGTAGTAAATTTTTGATACTGCCAAGTTTTTTTAGCTTAACACTTTCAGCTCGGCTGTGATATTGGAGGTCTCATCAAAACTACTGTCTGTTTTTCGTTAACTTTCACCTCTGACGGCAGTGGAACGCTATGTGGGTTGCATAGCTTGTCATTTCATCTAATTATCGAGGCCGTAGTTTTCATCTCAATAATTTTATTTCTAACATATACATGTTTATTGGGGACATCAGAACAGTGTATTAGACACTAAAATATTGTTTTATTTATCGGGTCACCATTAAAAAGAAGAAATACAAATGATAAATTACTGTATGACAAATAATAAAACAATAAAAAAGACAGAGAATAAAGATAATTTATATACAAATCTAAAATACCTACTACTAAAATATACTACATACTAAAATAAGCACTCAACGTTTAACTCGAAGTGTTTGTTTCTGTTTGTGCCATATGTTTCACAAAGCCATAGAGTTCGATATGTAAACGGAGACATAGATAATACATGTCATGTCTGAGACTATTTGTAGCCGAGATTAGCTGACATTTGTTTACTACAATCGTATGATGACACATTAGGTTTCCGGGCATCCAAACATTTTGTCAATGACTCATATTTACAATAGTCTGTTCCCCCCTCGAGTTGGTTCATTCACTCTAATAGGGCAGTTATTGTTTATTCTTGTGTTAGTTCAGAGAGCTTAGTTTATTTTTATGATCGTTAATTTTACTGGATATTTTGCCGCGTTGTGGTTCAAACTAAAAAAACAACATTAAAATATAAAAGTTAAACCAAATTAAATCTGTTCATAAAACTCCCTGAAGCATTGTTTCAGTTGAAGCATCAAAAGATAACTTGGGATGGTCGAATTTAAAAACGACTCAGGCACAATGTTCTCTCTGAAGCACTGATGTAAAAATCAAACCTCTATATAAACACATATCGACTCCGCCGTCTCCAAGAAAATAAGCTGGGAGCGCAGAGGCACGCTCTCTGTGCCTCGTAAGGGAACCCAGAGCTTGCCGGTATACTAGTCGTGCTGAACGCGTTAAGAATTGAATTACAGATTGTATCTCATTTGATAGCCAACTATATATTTTTTAAAGTCACTTCTAGAGCACTGCATAAAAACAGGTGATATAGCTGCAAATAGTATCTAGAAGCTTGCAAAGCATACTGGAAGCAGACAAGTCAATTTTATTTTCATTCACAAATTTATCTTATTTAAGAAACATCCTCGTATTTGTGGAAATATTTATTTTAATTTACTGTAGTGACTGTTGTATTTGTCTGAACATGTCCATTCTCAAAGTCAAAATAAAATTCAAGCAACCAAGTTTATCCTATCACTATACAAAAAAAGTCAATTACAGTCTATAAATTGTTTCGATTAGCAACTTGTGTCTGTAGTCAACTATTGTGACCTTGAAATTAAATGTTAATGGAGAAGAACATTGTAGTTATCTTTATCATTTAAAATAAATCATTAGACAATCACAAGAGTCTATTGATGATATTACTTCATATAGTCAATTTTCTGTAAAAAGTAGTATTGGATACAATAATTCAACAGTCATCCTGTAAAAATTCTCTGTCTTTCCTTCTCTCTCTACCCTCACTCTTAGAATTAGGAAGTGTTCAAGTAAATCTCGGCCTGTCTAGAACTATTCTATTATTTCGATCATACATTAATTCCACACATATAAGTATGGCTCTCAGTTTAAAAGAGCAAAGTCAGAGTAACAATTTTTTGTAGTCAGGAATACAAATTTAAATAAGGCATTTTCAGCAATTATTACTCTAAGAAAAATATAATCAACTTAAATAACGATATATGTAAACTCAAATATAAGCAAAATACCTGAACAGACTGCTTAGACTATAGTTGCTGGAATTGAAAAAATGATTTCTGTTGACCATTCGTAAAAATCCACTCCTATCTCCATCTTGATTCAATTTGTCTCCAAACTCCTCTAAATGTTGAGACCACATGTCTGTTGTATCCATATCTGACTCCCCATTCCTGTAAAATTACCATGTGGAATAAAACTAAGTTAAATGTCTTTGAGGGTCAAATTGTTCCTTCACAATTGTTAAAAAACTAAAATAATTTCAAACAAATATTTACACTTATTTTTTAACTCTTTGATTAGCAACAAGTGCCTACACTGATACGGCCCCTGGGGGCAACATATTTTTGAAAGATTTTTACACTTTTGTTATTTTTTTCTTTATTTGTCTTTAATTTTTTAAATTATAGTTATATTTGTTAAGATTTTTTTTATCTACTTATTTTTTTATGCTAACTAAACTTTACCTTGCTTTACTGACAATTTCTTTGCTAAAAACTATCTGTTAATTTTTTTTTTTTTTTTTTTTTTTTTTGTAAAATACCTATTCATTGTGTACACAAACTTCAAAACGATCTGTAAACAGATGGGAAAAACCATAGACTATAGACACAAAAATACTTCTTCATTATTCAATCGCCCATATTCATTATAAAATACTACACAAACTTCGAAATGGTCTGTAAATACATGGGAAAGCTCGTAGACTTTGGAAACAAAAGCATGGTGTTTATGTACTCTGTGTAGTATTTATCGTCCAGATAGTTACAAATATTTAACCTAGAACACAGCACAAAGTACAGGAAAACAAATCGTAAGCTTAGGGCAATGCTAATCTGAGAGAAATGGTAGAACGTAAACATACGGGAATGTGGATTCGTTGTGGTATGTGAATGCTAATAAAAGGGTTAAATTTAGAATTTGAGTTTGGTAGTTACTATCAAGTAGCATGTGGTCCAACTAAGACTATCTCAAATTACTCATTATGACACACAATCGAAATGTAACTGAACGATAAAGGAGGAAAGACTAAACCACAAGCTCAGCTTTATTGCCAGATGATTAAGTTGTTTATAAGAATCCATTAGGACAGCAAAAATCCTTATTCATTAGTGCTGTAATTCCAAGGACAGAAATAAATATATTTATTTATGGTGACAGTTTCAAGACGGATAAACAGTTGCTTACTCATGAGAAATGTGTTGCATGTCCTCATCTGAAACGATGACATATTAACAAGAGTCAAGCAGACTAAGCGTTCAACTATTGAATTTTGATGGCGTATATATCTCGACAGTATATTCTCTGTAGGAAATAATCTATGACACATAACCCGTGGCAATAATCAACAAAGAGTTAAATAGGATATTTATTAGGTACGCGTTTGCAGAATAAACGTTTGTTTAAAAATATGCACACCAACATGAACTTAAAAAAACACTGAAATAATCCACTCTATATAATCAGAGACACAGGTTAAATACAAAAGATATTCATCCTGTTGTATTGAAACAAGTTGAGCGCACAAGAATGTTCTGAGCTATGTGCATAGCTTATCTATATCTATACTTATATCAAATATTATTTTTGTATATATTGGGTGGTATAAGTCTAAACCAGTAGTGCAAGCTAAGGATGGAAAAAAATATGAAAATTATTATTGGTATGATTGTCTTTGGTTGGAATCTATAACTTTTATAAAGTCAACAAATATTTAGATTCCATATTTTCATATTTCTTGATTTATCAAATGAATTTTGTTTACAATGTTAACACAATTTCATGCATCTTTAAAACATAATCATTTAATATTTTAGCATGTCTCTAGTGTCTATTATTAGTAAATAACATTTTGTTTTATAGTTTCCTTTGGAATCAATACTATTAGCTTCTAAAAATATACCCTTATTTGGAATGACAAAATGACCCAATCAGTCAAATAGTTCTGACGTATATCACAATAGCAGTGTTAAAGTGTTATAGATAAGAAGGTATGTATGTATCGCTTTAGCAGCCGGCTGGATAACATGACAACCTAGCACTTTAAATATCGAAGAAATCTTGTTGCTGTTCATGACAAGCTGGTTGTAAATTACTTATTATACTTTTGCTATTACTTGTGACCAGACTTTTTGTTAACTAAAAGTTGTTAAATTGTTCACTTACACTTGGAGGAAACGTTTTCGTCTTACGACTCGGAAGCTGAAGAAGTCGTAAGACGAAAACGTTTCCTCCTAGTGTAAGTTAACAATTTAACAACTTTTAGTTAACAAAAAGTCTGTCGCAAGTAATAGCAAAAGTGTAATAAGTAATTACTTTAAAGTATGGATGTACCAATACCTAAAATTTTCGATTCCAATTTAAAAATCTGTCATCCGATTCTAGATTTTTTCAAGTTATATAGTCCTACATGTTATTCTCTAATAATGAACACGCTACACAAAATGTTCAACCTTAATTTATGAATAGGAATTTGAGAGCATGACAAAAATATCGGATAAAATTAACAATTTATTTAAAATTACAAATGTGAACTTCAGTTCACAATTACAATATAACTTTAGTAAAGCTATTTCAGTTTGTATAGCTGGAGAAATTGGAACTACATTTTGTGTTTGGTTTTGACATGTTGAAGCAGTGGCGCCCAGAGACGAGGTCAAAGAAAGAGAGTCGAGCCTGCCCGAGTGAGAACGAGACAGCAAAGGGAAACGAGCGGTGACAAACAAACGGACCAAAAATGCTTCTGATCATCTTTGCTGTTGTCAAGAATATTATTTTTGTTATATCAAATCAGCATTTGCTTTAATCATTGAATTTACTCAAAGCAACTGATACATGAATAAGACATAGTCAATAATTAATTATTTTTCCAATAAATTACACCACACATGTATATTAAGTAAAAAAAACAAGAATCGGAGTCAGCACTTTAATCAACGGACAATAGAGTATCAGGGAAAGCTCGATACCATTAGATCAACGATTCCTGGAATTGAGAATCATAATTGGTTTATCACTACTATAAATATACTGAGGTTAAACCTTTCCTATCAGTCACTAAGTAAAACACAACACAAAATGCCTAAGATACACATATAACCTATATAACCAATGGAGTGCAATGCCAACTCTAATATATTTTTAATGGCTATAAAAACTCACTGTGTTTGAACTCCTAGGCAGTCCCGAATACTTTGTACATAATGGTCTAACAGCGAACCTGTAGTCGTTAACATTTCTTCTCCTCCAGTATTACCTTCCCCTTCTCTTTCTGATTCACTCACAGCCACTTCATGAAACCTTACAATCCCTATAAAAAAGTCCAATCAATAATATTATCAACATATTGCAAAATTTTATTTTATCTTGTAATTTATTTTTATTCTTTTGATTTCAATCTAGTTCTAAACTGGGCCTTACAACTGATGTACTTATAGAAGTGTTTTACTTGGTATATTTGAGAGACAACATTTAAGAGCTTATTATTTTTCCTAATTTTGAATTTTTATCAAGATTTTAGATCATTTTCCAAGATTATTATTTTTATGGAACCTTTTTACTCGCATAATGTTATTGCCTAACTATGTAATATCCTCGCAGTGAAACTAACGCAGTAAAAAACTTTATGCTTTTAAACAATTAAAATTTTGCATGAAATTATTTAACATCTAGCTAAGTTCATCATAACAAACTATAGTTTAGATTTGTGTAGCAACAAATATAGTTTGTGTATTGATTGTACATGCTGTTGCTTGGAAGCTCCTATTGTAAAACATTTGTTACTCACAGAAAGAGATGCCCACCAAAGCGACAATCTCAATATGTAATAACTTGGTGTTTTTGAGTTGTACATCTTGAAATTTTTTATAATTACTACTTCTAGTATCACTTGGCAAAAAACCACTACTTACTTATATTTTTCAGCAGATGTGTTTTTCAATGCTGTGAGTCACAAACAATTAGCATTGACTCACAGCACTGAACAATGCACTCACCTAGTGTGAAACTTGTCTGCTGAAAAATATCAGGCAGTGGTGGTTTACTTGCCAAGTGATACTAAAAGTAGTAACGTAATAACTGTTTTAAAATGCATATTTTTACTTTTTACCTTTTCCTGGAACAATAAACCAGGAATATAGATATCCTGCAGCAAGACTATAATAGAGAACGCATGCCCTTTGTCTGTTGACTATATCAACTAGCTGATCTACAGAAGTTGGTGTTGTATCATATCTCGTCTGGTTGTTATGATTATTTGTTTCTACAAAACCTTGCCTTTCCAACAATAAATCTACAAATGCTCTCGTTCGTCCTCTTTCAGCAACAAGTAATGCTTCTTCTTTTCTCCCAAGTCCAACAAGGACATGCTGTTGGAAAAAATACAACTATTAATTCAGTTTGAGTTAACTGACGTTCTATTGAACCATATAAAACTGACAATTTATCTGGTATAAACTATTAATAACAAATTTTCTTGTAATTGACTAAGTGAAAACTATAAACTTACTTGGTGATGTATTGCAAAACTTACTTCATTGACAAAGTAACCCTGTTACGCTGCTATTTAAGTAACAGGTTAGCTTAAACAATGACTGTTTCAAAACGTGTCAGCTAGTAAGTTAATAGTTTTCATTTTCTACTCAAATAATTACTTTGGGTTAATATTAGTTATATCTTTTATGACTTTTTATATTATTTGCACATTATATTACAAATGACATTCTAAAGAAGTATGTTTCACAAATGATATAATTGTTACTGTGAAATTATTGTTATTGATATGTTGTTTTATGATACATTATTTTATTTTGTAGAAAATTGTAAGAAAAAATATCTAACTGATGAAAGTGCTAAATTCAAACAAATTATAAACATTTGTTACATTTTTCATTAAATCAATATTTTTTTTGTATAAATTATGAAATAATACATATTGATATTGCATGTATTAATTCCCCATTTTGTTTATACACAATATTTACTAACAATACAACCAAACTTACACTTATACACATATTATTATACAAAGATTATTCATATAAACAATTTATGATTTCCTGACATTTCCTCATTGCCTCTACAACCAGATAACCTATATTCCAATTTCACAGACAGATGCTGACAAGCTTACCCGATATGAAAAACTATGATACAGGTAAAAATTGTCTACATTTTCTGATTGTTTGTTACAGGGACTGATTATAAATCAGAAGTACAATTCTTGTCTACTGTTATCTAAATGATATATATTAGGCCTTTGCACGCTTTGTTAAGGAATTGCAAATTTCACCTTACTTTCTATACTTTTACTTTCTTAGTATGGGTGTCCAGCATCAATCGTAGCCGATGGCCCGGTGTCCAATGTATGCAGCACAAGCAAGCTGCCAGTGTTTTTTGCTTTTAAGGATATCCTCAAAATCGCTGACTTCTGCTCTTAGTAGGCCACATGAAAGAATTGGATAGCTGCAACGCAGAAGAATGTGCTAAAGATCCTCTTCATTGTCTTCGCATAATGCACAGTGTGGCGAATCGGTAAGGTTGAAGCAGAATAGGTACTTCTGCGTCACTATGTGACCGATTCTAGGCAAATTTCACCTAAGCACTTAATTTTATGAAATTTTTTTCCAAAACAACTAACGTTATAATTTTTTTAGTTTTATAGGATTGGTATTAGTAAAAAAATACTTGTAGTAAGTGGCAAATATATCTGCTTACAAGCCTTCCACCAAATGACTGTGCGTATGACTTACGTAAGCAAAAATCAAATGTTAAGGTCTGTCAACATCCAAAATTAGTTGTTACACAACTAACAGCTTGATACTCAAACTCTAAAGAAACATTCTTACTCTTATACATTCTTATTTTCTATTGACCTTTTTCTGAACTGTAGTTGATATAATGCTTTCTTATGAGCAACAGAGAAATATTCTGCTTAGCAACGTGATGTCACATTTACGATCAGCGGACTATTGTGTATGAAGGGTTAAATGTGGTAGAGAAACTACATAATAAACTAAATTGTAAATTTCTCATTTTTTTAATTTGGAATTTTCAGGTGATCAGTTATTAGGACCATCCATTCCCAACGAAGGATAGGCCAAGATTAAGCACATAGGAAGGATTATCCCACTGGCACCGACTTAGGAGTGCTGGTGCAGCAGTTTGAACCAAGTGCAGACCTACAAACAGTACTTGTAGTCTATTAAGTTAGTACAGTAATACCCCGTTAACGCTGGAAATGCGTAACACTAAACGCCATTGAACAACCACATGATCATTCTTGAATTTTGTAGTCCATTACGTTCGGTGAATCTTATTAATCACTTAAACAATAGTTATTGACTATCCGAACTTAAAATTTAGTAAATTTGTTAAAACTTACTGAGACAGAACTTTTTCGATCGCTATGTGCCGATCTTCATCGATTTTAACAGCTGTTAACAAATTTACTAAACGGTGCCAAATGTAGACGGTGCCAAATTTAATGAACTGTCTACACCAACTTGACACTCTAATTCTCCTAGCCAACTTAGAACTTCACACCTAAACTCTTTCTTACTCTGTTCTATACTGGAATTTTTTGAAACTGACAAGTAAACTTAAACAGAATAGACTGGCTCGCAGTAGCTTGTTTAACAAGACTAAGACTAAACGACTTGTCGATATGATTACAGATAATAAAGAAACATAAACAATGTATCCTGTATAGCTATCATCAGACAGGATGTTTATTTATAATAGACGTTAGTTTAGACTGCAGCAAAATGTCACAAAAGCAAAGCGACATTAGTTGGGACTTTAGCGTTCCAGAGACCTAGAAAGCGGCAAGCACATGTATTCTCCAGTATTTTCCTATCTACTACACAGTGTTCCATTTCTTTATAGTGCCATATGTTCTATGATTGATATGATGTATATCAAATATATATCAAATATCATGTTAATTTTATTTATGAAATGATTTTTTCAAAGAACAAATTAAACACCACTTATTGAGGTACTAATATAATATTTATAATCCAAGCAACAATTCAAATAGAACTTACACACTTATACAAATACACTTACTTGTAAAGCTTGATATGATGCGGTCTGTAAATCAAATAAAGAAAGTTTGTAATCACTAGAACCCCTTGTTTCTCTTCTTATTGACTCCAAGAGATGAGCTGCTTGTTCCAACTGCGCTTGAGAAGCGTCTAATTGTCCGTTTCCCCATAATGCTAATCCAAGTCTATGACGGATCCGAGCTTCTTCTTCTCTTCTACCTAACACTTCTGCAATCTGTAATCCTTGTTGTAGATATGCAACTGCTTGACTAGTGTTCCCTAGTACATGATGTATTCGACCTAGAAACATATTAAATTAATTTCATTTACTTTTAGAAATAGAAACATTTACAAAAATGAACATGGAATGAATAAATAAATATATATACATATCACTTACACTATAATGTACTTAAACAAGAATCTTACTTGGTATATATGAGAGTTTACTTTTGAAGACATTAATTACGTTTCTTCATTTTCAAGCATCAACTGAGACTAAGTACTTCTAGCAGATTGCCAGGTGTAGGATTTCCATTGTCATGTGGTATACAGGTATTGTTCTATTTTCGGATTAACTGCACTGTGGACTTTTAATTTATCTTGGGGCTAATTTTGTCAATTAAATTGAATAATTAATCGATTTTTTAATTTTATTTGTATTTGTTTATTTATATTATTTTTGTGCTTATAAATTTGTAACTGTTCCCAAATTGTAATTTTGATGCCTTTTTGTACTTTTTTTTATTAGATGTATGTTTTCTAATGTGTATATATATCTTCTAATTTTTTTAATTCACACTATGTTATTTTCATGAGGTAGTTATTTTCTGGGATTGGAACGAAATGCACATTTAACTGAATTTAGAGACAATTTAGCCAGTAACAAAACAAACTATTTTTTCTTTATAAGAAAACATAGTTACACACTAAACACGAACACCTACAATATAAGAACTAATGTTGAAGTTACAGTCCCTGTTGAACGAACTTTAAGGTTAGAAGCTAACAGGGATACCGAAACGTGTCAAAATTTCCACACTTCGTATAAATTATTGACCTCACCATTCTTTTATAAAAAAGAATTTTTTTATTTGTTTTCTTCAACTACTGGCCAGACAGATTAGTTTTGACCAAAACAAAATATTTCTTTTCAAAATACTTATGAATTTGACCCAGAAACCAATACATTAGGTAATAGAAATAATAGACAGCTTTTTTGCAAGTAAAGTATGTTTTAGCCTGGTACGGTGATGTTTCAATAACTAGATTGTCATCATCATCCAAGTAGGTAGGCAGTACATGAAGTTCTGGTACTAGTTTGTGGCCTGATAATGATAATGATCTAATTATCAAAAGGTCGCCATTGCCAAACAAAATATTATACTTGACTCGCAAAACAACCATCTTTTATTTCTATTAATAGATCTGTGTGAGTATAAACTGAATTACAAACACATTAGAAATACGTAAGAAAAACCAGGATTTTGAAAGTAGTGTGTATAATGAATTATAGAATCGAAAACTCAACTAAGTAATTTCTAAACCTATGTTTAACAAATAATAACTTTGTTAAATGTTTTACCTAAACTGCTATAAGCCATTGTTTTGGCAAGTTTATCGTTTGTCTGCGCAGCCACAGTAAGATGTTGTTCTTGATATCTGATGGCTTCTTCGAGGTTTCCAAGAGATTCATGAACACTGCCCAAGTTACCACAAGCTCGTCCTTGTAACGGCGCTAGCCCGACTTCTTCTGCAATGTCGAAATCAGACTGGTGATACCTCAATGCTGTGGAATATTCTCCCATCTGCTGGTACACTTGGCCTAACCCACACGATGCATCTGCTTCAGCAACTTTATCCTTCAGGTCTCTATAAGTCAAAGTTGTGTCGAAAAAAGTTGAATATATGTAAATAAAAAATTACAGCTAATGCTATGCTGTGTTTTGATTTTAACTTGTCTGTGATCTTGCCCCAATCACATGCGTAACCAATCACATACGATAAAATTATTGCACTTAGTGCTGGAAAAAATTAATGTGCTGGTTATAATTAATAATAATAACTTCATATTGAATATTATATATTAAGAGTTCATGTTATTAATTATCTAAACTTATTTAAATAATTGAATTTCCCCAAGAAATGCATGCATAATTTGTCTTGCCTAGTTTTAAACAAATTCTTTTAAAAAGTATGTTCCAGGAATAAAATTAATAACGTAGCTTAACTACTTTATTTAGTAAAACTGTTAAAGGTGTTTTGTTACTATCCTAAAAATATTTCTAGTTATAAAATATAAAGATTACCTTGCAATGGCCAATTGATGTTCTAAACACGATATTGCTTGCTCATAGTTTCCTAATGTTGTGTGTATATGTCCCAACTCTCCATAGGCTGATGCTTTGGCTTCTGAGTTATTCAGCTCGTGAGCGACAACCAATCTTTTTTCAAAACACACCAGAGCTTGTTGGAGGTTTCCAAGTCTTTTATGAGAGTGACCGAGTCCTCTGTATGCTCTTTCAAGATCTCTTGAACTTTTCAGTTTAAGTCCGATTGCAAGATGTTGTTCATGACATTTTACTGCTTCTTCTAAATCCCCTAGAGCATCGTAGCAATCTCCAAGGTTCCCAAACGCTCGTCCCTGTTTAGAATGACAAATTGATTTTTCTGAAGTTAGAATTATAATTTTAATTCGAATTAATAAATACTTTAAATTAAAATTGGTTTTAAAGAATAAATTGAGAATGTGTTATAAATAATGAGTTTGAAAACGTCGAACTATGTTTGAACTTTCTGATCAACTATTACACAAAACCCTAAAATTATAATTTTGAAGTAGACATTGTGGAAACCATCATTTATTTGCTACACAAAATTATTTTCTCAGTGTCGGTCTTTGTTTTGTATAGTACCTATAACCATAAAACTACATTATGGTATTTCAACATTTACAGTCCTATTTCCTAAAGTCACAAAATCCATCATTTATTTGCTACACAAAAATTATTTTCTCAGTTTTGGTCTTTGTTTTGTATAGTGCCTATAACCATAAAACCACATTACGGTATTTCATCATTTACAGTCCTATTTCCTAAAGTCACAAAATCAGCAATGTCTGCGTCATCACTTTCTTCTTTAGATTCAGCATTTCTAATACATTCTACTACTTTATTATCACAAAAATATCAAAGTGTATTAGTTATAGTAAGAGATTTAGTTCATAAACAAACAATACATAAAGACATCGTATGAATAACTATTTAGATTAGCACATTGGGATTATCAATTTTGTCAAAGTACACTTCCGTCTTAAAACTTTATAACATCGAAAGAAAGAAACTAGTTCATGTTTTAAACAGATTGTAACACTATACACATGGTTTTTGTGAATATTCAGTCATACTAGTTAATACATGTTCATAAGCCACCAGATTTAATCTGTAAATTTACATACATACTACCTAAAAGGTAAACAGATTGACTTTTACAATACATTGTTGAAATTTAGTGTTGTAGTATATACAAAAAAATAAATAATGAGATTTTTCATACATAGATAGATTTGTATCCATTTTAAATTATTTTTTTTTTATATGGGCTAATGACAGATCACAGACAACTTTACTTTTTTAAAACACTCTACTCAAGTTAAATTATTTATTGAATAAATAAAATTTATTTTACTAAATTAAATTAGAATGATGTAAGAAATATGTACTCTAATTAGCATTTATGAAAATATAATTTTTCATTGGCATAAAAAACACTGATGTATTAGAATCTTTTTCCAATTTGGATAGGTTTAGCATTGTTTTACATTAATGAATGAGTTTTTAAATGCTCTCTTTAAACTTTAGCTTTATTTATTCTACTGTATAAGTGTTGTATTTATTATAATCACAAAATATTAACAGAATTACATTTAATTTGGAACATATTTGAGAAGCCAACCATTATTAAGATTAAAAAATTATTTACACCTCTACAAATTTATCTGGTATGTACAAAATAACTTGGAACGATTGCCCCATCTTTTAGGGGATGAACGATATTTTCTGTAATGGACTTGTCACTGATATTTGTTTACCGCTGATAGTACCAGTGACAAAATATGGAAAATGCCAGTTCCAGTTACAATGGATCGATCTGAAATTGTCTCTGTTGTAACTGGGGAAAAATTCATCAGTCACTGGATGAAACGTTACTGATATTATACTGCGCCTATCATTGGTTGATTTGTTGCTGTCACTGGTTCTGCTCTAACCGGTCGGCTCACAGCGCCAATCGTGGTGCAGCGTCATTGACTGAAAAAGAGAGAGGTTTGTCTCTGTTGTGATTGGGCAAAATGTCGCTGTGAGTAACGAAAAAATTACTGATATATTACCACACCTGTCATTTGTTGATTTGTCGCTTTCACTGGTTCTACTCATTTACATCGTGTCTAAGTAGACGATTTGTGTCAGGTTTCATGACAGTGACAGTGTTGTGTACAGTAGATGCAATTTCGCACTCGGTAGTTTGTTCTTAATTTTGTATGAGTTCATTTTTAAATAAAATGACCCTTCCAAAAAATAAAAAAGAGATATGCGGAATCATTTCACCTGTGTGGTATGTCTGCCTGTTATTGGGACATACAGAGCTATCTCAGTATTCCATGTCACCGTTACAAAATCACTGGTATAAGTCACTGATCCAAGCCTGGGGCTATCACTAAAATGAATGATCTATTAAAGTCCCTGGATCAACTATCCTTACTACATTGGCCAAACAGGTAGATCTTTTAACAGAAGATACAAACAACACCTCAACGACATAAAAAATAAATCCAAAATCCAGCTACCCATCATATATACAAAACACCAAACACACAAATATATACATCTAGACTAGTTTAAACATTTTCCACTTCCTAGACCGTAGTAAAAAACTAACACTACAGAAAATTTTGAAATATACAAATACCATATAACACAAAAATGCATATTTTAAACAAACGAACACACTTCAAATCTAACACCTGCCTATTCTTCACCCCTCCAAACCGATAAATTACATGCCTCCAAACCAATGAAACGACACTTTTGAAGATATTAGAATAAAAAGAAAATAGCTTTCACTTAGTTCTTTAAATAATTACTTATGATACTTTATAATGGTTTGGTGAAACATAAAATTATAACTTTATTTTTTTAATTTACAAAATTGTCAGTGGTGTCAAGTTTTTATACAGATCACTTTAGGTATAATAAATTAGGTTTAATTAAAAATATAGACCAAAAATAGGTTAGACTTTTGGCAATATTCACATTGTTATTGGAAAATTTATCCATAAAAATACTTCTATTTTAGAATTTTCATTTTTAACTATTATTTTTAACAGGTATATTTATAAAATATTTTAAATGCAGCAAAATTTGTGGGCAAATAAAGAAATGGTCAACATTATCTTTGTGTGTGTTTGTGTGTGTGTGTGTGTGTGTGTGTGTGTGCGTACGTGCGTGTGTGTGCGTGTGTGTGTGTGTGTGTGTGTGTATATATATATTTTCAAGGTTAAATAATCTACACTAATTACAGGAATTAATTTATTGAATAATACACTCAAAGCTTTTCGTTGGTTGACATTACCAACATCCTCAGGAATTACTAAGAATGACAAAAGAACTCCTACTATGTTTTTTGTCATTCTTAGTAATTCCTGAGGATGTTGGTATTGCCAACCAACGAAAAGCTTTGAGTGTATTATTCAATAAATTAATTCCTGTAATTAGTGTATATTATTTAATCTTGAAAATAATTCTAACAGGAAAACCTATTTGATATTTTACATATATATATATATATATATATATATATATATATATATATATATATATATATATATATATATATATATATATATATATTTTGGACTAGGAGACTGACAGACTTACCTTGGTAAGAGTCCACTCTGTAGTCTTGAAATAGAAACACATAAAAGCACGTAACAGCTTTTATGTGTTTCTATTTCAAGACTACAGAGTGGACTCTTACCAAGGTAAGTCTGTCAGTCTCCTAGTCCAAAAAATCTAAATAATCTTTACCAACCAAAACTATATATATATATATATATATATATATATATATATATATATATATATATATATAGATTTTTTGGAATAGGAGACTGACAGACTTCCTGTAGTCTTGAAATAGAAACACATAAAAGCACTTAAACAATGTTTAAGAAAATATATCTTCTTTCTATATTTCTATATATAGATTATATTTCTTTTTCTCTGTATAAAACATTATATTTCTTTTTGTGTTTCCTCTTTGATTGACAAAGACCACTGTGTGGTTGAAATATATCATTGGTTAAGTGATTTTATGTGTTTCTATTTCAAGACTACAGAGTGGACTCTTACCAAGGTAAGTCTGTCAGTCTCCTAGTCCAAAAAATTTCTCTCCCTCTCTCTCTCTCTCTCTCTCTCTCTCTCTCTATATATATATATATATATATATATATATATATATATATGATCAATGAAAACATTAAGTGCGAAAACAAAAATTATTTTGATGAACTTTGTAATAAACTTCAAAATTTAAATCATAAATATATAAAATTTGGGTTAATAAATAATACTAATACAATTTATGGAAAACACAATTGATACACAATCAAGTTTGTAATTAGTTATTTGTATTATTTTGTTTTGAGAGTGTTACAAGTGGTCCCATTATATCATTTCTATTTTTCTAGTAACTTACTATCTACCTTATCCATTAACGAAGTAGGTGTTGACAGTTGTTCCAACGTAGCCAACTGTTGCTCAAGATAGCCAATTGCGTCTTCATAGTGTGTCATATTTAATCTTGCGATTCCTAAATTACCGAAAGCCTGAGCTTCTACAGCACTTTCTCTGAGTTCCTTGGCACGTTCTAACTGTTCTTGGTAACATTTAATTGCATTGGTATAGTTTCCTAAAGACATATGTACAGCTCCAAGATGCCCATGTGCTCTGCATTCTCCTTTAAGGTCGCCCATTTCTTGCCTTACAGTCAGTTCCTGAAATTTTAATATTAGAAATTACAATAATAAATTATCTAGATTAATCACTTAAACAATAGTTGATGACTATCCGAACTTTAAATTTACAGTTCAGATAGTCATAAACTATTGTTTAAGTGATTAATTGAGGTTCACCGAACGTTATGAACAAAATTCATAAAATATTTAGAGTCCCGATATATCAAGCTTTCCTTAAATTCGAGCCTACTTTATCTATTTGAAGGGAAATGATGTCAGGCTACCAAGAAATATTTATATTAATACAGTTTTCAAAGGTAATGAGTCGGGCTTTCAAGAAATGTTTATATCAATACAGTGTGCAAAGAAAATGAGTTGGGCTTCCAAGAAATGCTATGCTAAGGAAATGAGTCGAGCATCCAAGACATGTTTATATCAATTCAGTATGCAAAGGAAATGAGTCGGGCTCTCAAGAAATATTTATATCAATAGGGTATGCAAAGGAAATGAGTTGGGCTTTCAAGAAATATTTATATCAACAGGGTATGCAAAGGAAACGAGTTGGGCTTTCAAGAAATATTCATATAATGTTCTATAAGCTTATTTAGTGCATATTTAATTATAGTGTTAGAACTCATTAAAACACCTATTTTTACTAAAGCACAGAACATACTTCCGTGTAATTAAAGTTTTCGTAAATCCGAAGGGGTCTCGGTTTCATATACCTCAAATTCTTGAGACTCTACTGTATAAATATCTAGATAATTATCTATGGATTTGCTGGTTTAGTACATTTCAATTTAAATATAGCTTGAAAGAAAAATGATAGAAGAAATCATAACCTCACATGTGAGAAATGTGTTAGTACAAAGTACACCTTGTCTCACTCTAGAAACTCTAACTTAAATAAACAAATTTAATTTTAAAATAGGATTAACCCTTAGCACTCAACTGTCGGGGGAGCCCCGCCAAGTGTATATTGCAGTTTACTCGTATGTCGGGGGTCACCCGACACGATTTTCAAATGCCTATAACTCGTCTGTGGCGAAGCCCACGACATTCAATCTTTTACCGTTTGGTGCTATACTCTATTGACAATAATGTGAACTAAGTTGAAAATGTCTAGTACTATGTGAGTCTAACACAAAATCTAGTTTGCCGCTACGTTGTAAGCTGCAAGTAGGTTACAGTTTTGCAGGTTATTTGTTTACTCGTAGTTTGCCGTGGCTTCATGTGCAATTAGTGATTCTGAAATTCCTGATCTTTTACTTGATCCTGATTTATTAGAATGTAGTTCAGTTTCATAAACAAAATAATTAAACCAACAGTTATTTGTAAATATAACCAGTTTATGGGTGGTGTAGATTTAGCTGTTCAATATAATGAACCGTGCAGTTTTACGAGACGAACAAATAAATGGTGGAGGAAAATGTTTTTCTGGCTATTAGATGTAGCTGTAATAAACAGTTTTATTATCTATAATAACAGAAAAAGGAAATGAGAGAAAATCCTGTTAAACAAAAATAGTTTTGCCAAAACTTGGTGAGGGAAAGCATTGGTGATATCAGGAATAACCCGTATTATAAGAGAGAGAAAGACTGAATGGGAAATTACATTTAATCTTTTCCAATGATAAAGGTAGTTCTAAGGATTGTGTAATTTGCAGTAACAGAAAGATAAAAGGAGGTAGAAGGGAAACAGTTTTTCACTGCAAAACATGCAGCAGAAAACCAGGACTTCATCCGGAAGACGGTTTTCAAAGATATCATACTCTGCAAAACTACAAATAAGATAATAAAATCATCTACATACAGTATTAGTGAATAAAAATAGCTTAGTTTACTAAAATCATGTAAGAGAAAACAAAGTTTTCTATAAACAATAATGCAACTTGCAGGTGAGGAATTTGTCTCAAGTTAATTACAAGTGGAGAAGCAAAGCATGTTAAAAAAATCCGAGCGCTAAGAGTTAACACCTCTAAAATTTAGATTCATGTAATATTCTTAAGGATACTAAGGGATAAACGATTTTGTCTCTTTTTACTATTGTATCAGCACCATGTATATAAAATTTGGTGTAAGATTCAACTGTATGATACAAAATATTATTACATTATAAATTTGCTTCATATTACCATGTTGAATGTTGGAATTTTAGACCTGATGAACATTTATGTTTACAGTGCGATATTGGATCAATTAGAACGAGATTGTTATATGGCGATTGTCTCTCCTGCTGGCGGGATTTGCATTCTGACGAGGATATTTCAATTTTATGAACACCTGGTCTAATAACAGAATTTATGGCCGCATATCCCATAAAGTACAGTTTTGTGCCTCTCTCCAATCTTTGCACATTATCAAGGTTTACTTGCATGTTAACTTGACTTTAAATTCAACAAGCTTGGTATAATATTTTATATTTTTTTTCAGAGCGGAATGAAATAAAAGATGTTTTAACCAGTCATAAACCAGTCAAATTATTTTTTAATTATTAATGGATAGTTAGTTTATTGTTGGATTTTAATGCTAATTTACACACACTCTCACAAGCAGTTTTATTAAAAAATAATTTGTGTAAAGAAACACTAGAATAAATCGAATAAATTTGAACAAGAAAGCAAATTATCTATATGCTTTATGTACAAACACGATTATTTTTTAAAATCTGTGTTTAAATACCATAATCAAGGTATTTGGAATTGACTTTTGCGATCAATTTCTGATTCTAATTCTAGTGTCCAGAATCGGTGGAATTGACTTTTGGAATTGAGAATCGACCCATCACTAACAAAAAGTACATAAAGTACATTCAATATATAATTTACTGTTAGTCATTTCAGCTTAATAGATTACTATACTTATTTCAACATCTACAATAAGTATTTTTGGCAACTAGGCCTCTCACTTTATTATTATTATTATTACACAAACTGAATTTAAAAATATCTGGAATCTGCATTTGAACATTCACTATCATACACATATAACTTAATAAATTTGTCAATTAAATTCTGAAACAGGTTTTGAAATTAAACATGAAACAGTTAAAATTAGGTATGTAATTATTTTGCAATAAAACTGTAGAAGACTTTGATCATTTTGACCATAACATACCTGAGTGTGATAACCAAGAGCTTTATCGAAGCAACGCAAGAGTCGGTGACCAAGACCAAGAGCACTATAAGCTGCAGCTTCCAATCCTCGATCTCGCCCTTGTCTTGCAATACTTAATTGTCTCTGGTACATTTTAACAGCTTCTTCTACATCTCCCATTTTGATTAGGACATCTCCAATATTCCCAAGGGCTCGGAATTTTCCAGGTACATGTTTTGTCATATGTGCAATGGCTGAATCACATGCAAAAATATTCTATTAAAATTATTATTAAAACTTCCTTTACTAAGCCAAAATGAATGTAGTGACACCAAATTACTAGACATTTTGTGAGTATTTATACAAATTCATAACTTTTATAATTACAGAAGAGCCTCTTAAATTGTGTTTTGTCATGTTAGACAACCCCCTCGGTCCCGAGCGTGACGAATTCGAGAAAAAGATGAATTAAGGAAGTAGTGAAATTAACATGTAATTGTGAGTAAACATAGCACATAAATACGTAAAATGGTATGTAATGTAATTAACGTTGTACTTACATTATTTATGTCGACAGATAAACTAAACACCATAAAACAATAGTAGCCTGCAGTATAGTTCATAATTACACATACAGTATGTTACTCTGTTTTTATAAAAGAGATTTAAAAAAACATATTACAGTACCTTGTAAGTACAATAACACTAGCAAGAAAAAAATACAGTATATTATTAACTATTTACATTTTAGCTTAAAAAAAGTCTGCCATTTTCTTTTGTACTAAAAATCTTCTATTCTGATAGAGCCTATACTATGTGACAGTGCAGACGATGTTTGATGTTACTGTGGCGAATTAGAGAGGTTTTACTGTATGTATAAAAATAAAGATGATATGAGCATTTATTAAATATATACTTTTATGTTCCTTAATTATTAGCTGTTAAAAATTAGATGTTGTTTTTTAATCAGTTTATACTTGTAAATCACTTTAGAATATAATTAAATTATTAAAGAAACTATAATCAAGCAAGCTAGAAAAATAAAACATCACTTAAATAAAACTTATTTAATGTTTGTGAAAATACAAAGTATATGTTTATAACTATGGAAGCAACAGACAAATGACTATATTTGCGTCAAAATACGAATAACATCGTTCAGATTATTTTACTGAAAATGGGCAACAATGGGTTTGACCTAATATTTTACTAAAATCAAAATGCATGGAATTAAATAAATTGGTCCAAGTTATAATTGTCAGAATAGGGGCTTTGAGAACCCACCTTAAACATGGGCATAGTATACGAAATGTTGGAAGATATGAGTTTGTATGTATATTAATATATTTAATTTATGGGTTGAAGATTGTCACTGTTATTATTATTTTTGTTGCAAGTCACTATGTTTTTATGTTTATATGTTATGAGTATATTCAAATAGAATATTTCTTAAAACCTACTTCATGGGTTTTAAAATTTAAACTTAGAAGAAATTATAAATGTTTTAATATATTTTACAAAGATCATTTCAGTTAGCTGGAACATATTATACTGCTATTATTGCTTTGGTCTTTATTTTGATTGTTTGCAGAGCAACATTCAAATTAAGCAGAGAAATTTCACTACAGTTTTGTTCATAATATAATAATACTATAACTGATGTTAGACACTGTGTGTTATATATAAATGCATAGCCAATTAATGCATACATGACTATTATAAAAGTTTTCCCAATATTTGGATAGAATGCCATTGTGAATATTACCTCAATTTCGTAGCTACATTAAAGTGTTTTATAGGTGGACACAGAAAGCATATTGAAATTTCTATGCTCTGAATACATTATGCGTTTGTATAAAAGTGTTTGTCAGTTACTTAACTTCATAGCCATAGTTAATTTTAGTCCTGGTATAATTGAATGTTAGTTTTTTTAACCCTTCCCTCTAGGACACCAGGTATGTCTACGATTAGAAAGTTGTATTACTGGCAATACTACATGCTCACACAGTGTGGTGTGTCGTGAAAATTTGTATTTAATCTGATATCTTTTGAATTCTTTTAAAACTACTTCATAGGTAAGGCTTTGAAACTTGGTTCTTTATTGTAGTATAGTTCACATATCATGTACATGCCATTAATTATTCATTTTATGAATTATGCAACTTCTACATTTTATACAAAAACTGTATATTAGCGATAGTAATAGCAATACTGACAATGATGATGATGATTATGATAGTGATCATTCTAAAAGTAGTTGAAATGCAGAGAGCAGAGAATGTGCATCTCATAAACATAGTAAAATTGAGTGTCATGAACATAATGATTTTTACTTCATTTTATTTCAAATTATTAATTTTTTTAAATAATAGCTAAAGAGCGACGTTTATCTAATGTGCAGTAATTGACAATAATCCTGATAGAATAAAGGTATGAAAGATAGCCAACAATACAAAATAATTAGATAAAACAATACTTGAATAATACACAAGCAAATAACAATATTGTAAGGAGCACATAACTTCTTACAAAAACCAAAAAATTATAACATTTGTTGATTCCATCTTCGCGTGAAATTTTTATTAAAGTAAAAATTATAAAGTAAACAAATTGTGAATAAGAACTATTTCATTTTGAGCACAATGACTTTCGAAGGCCACTGTATGAACATTTTTACTTATTCCACTATTAATTTGTTTTGCCCAGAAAACACTATCAGTAAAATAATTCAGTGATTCGACAATGGTTGTTTACCTCCCCACTATTACTTAATACATTTATTAAAAAATTTTTTTGATATCTGATTCTCTGTCATGCGTTGAACTTTGTTTTTATCTCTCGTACTTTAATTTTTGTTTAAATCATATCTATTATTATTTTTATATAATTATTTAACTTTTCTCTCATTTTTATTCTATTTTATTTATGCATATTATTTTTATCATTTTTCCATCTTATACTTTAATATACAATGTCAATGACAATTCTACAATAATTAGTTCAATTATTTTTTTTTTTTAGTAACATTTCCTTTTGTCTGTCCTAGATATAGCATCCATGAATTGTTTATCCTATAGTTATATATTAATTTATCTATCTATTCCTCTATTTACTAGTTTATATTTATGGTCTATTCCTATTGATGTTGTTTATTATTTATTTTACTTGATTTTTTATTATTTGTTCATTATTTATTTGTCAGTAATTACATTTTGACACTTAGACTAATTTCTATATTTATTTCAAATTAGTTTTCCAAATTTAACCCTATTTATTTCTTAAGATGTAATATCGAATATTTTATAAATTTAGCTCTTTTTTACATTGAGATTTAACTGTAAGTTTTGCTTAACTCTGACCTTTCCTCGGGCAAATTATATCTTGAGTTACTCTCTCTGTCCTAGTCATTTCAACATCAGATAATGTGGAATTCCTTTGTTCAAATTATAATAATATGAAAAATTAAATTAAATATATAATTCTTTTTTAAATTGGAAGACGGTACTTGGCCTCCTCAGTGTGCCCCACACACACATGCATGCATTCGCACAGACACACATACAAAGCAATGCATGAAAGCAATGAAAAATATGTGTAATCAATGCATACATTTTTATGGAGAACTAATTATATTTGGTTAACAATTAAGAGTTATGAAAGCAATTAAATTTTCCAAAATCTGAGTTAACATGTTTCAAGTTAAGAAAATATGTTATTAATAATAGTAAATAAATTAAAATAGTAAATAAATAGTAATCAAATTAGGAATAAAATACGACTTTTAAATTTACTAACCTAAAAAATATTTTTGGCACTCCAGAGCAGTTTCTAAGTTGCCTAGAGCTAGGTGGGCAAGGCCAAGATTACAATAAGCTCTACCCATGTTCATTTTATCTTGCAAGTCTTTTGCTAGTGCTAAATCTTGGTCATAATACCGTACAGCCTCGCGAAAGTTTCCTAGACAATAATGAGCATATCCAAGAAAGTGGCATGCTTTGGCTTCTCCTTCAACATCATGTAGCTCCTAAAATCAGAATAGTTTCTGCTGTTAAAGAAACACTTGATTAGCAAACATGCAAAATAATTCAAATCGCATAACATATTTCTAGGAAATGATTTTTTGTCATATTTTAAATTACTGTTATTATGTCATTGTGTTATTAACTATTTACTAATCCAGTTTTCACCGCCACTGATGAGGACAACTTGGCTGTCAAAACATGTTGACATTGTGACTTTAAAAGTATATTGAAATTTAAGTTATTTTACAGGTTTGCTGCTTATGTTATTCTTACAAGCCTAGCTCCAAACTGAATTGTAAGATACTTAATGTCGCTGTCAATTTTTAAATATAAATATTGAGACTATCAATCTTGGTCTCAATCCTACTTTGGGTCTAATAAATTGGAAACTTAATAAATTGCAAAATTATTATGAAACATAATAATGCATCCTATATAATATGTTCAGTTATCTTTTGTTAGGAATTAATATTCTCACCAATTTACCTGCCCATTGTATATAATCAAAATTTATATAAATGTATTTATGAAGTATATTAATTTTTAGATACTTTTTTGTTTATTCTGATAGAACTCTAATGTTATTTATGATTTTTAGATACTTTTTGGTTTATCCTAATAGAACTCTACGTTATTTATAATTTTTAGATACTTTTTGGTTTATTCTGGTAGAACTTTAATGTTATTTATGATTTTTAGATACTTTTTGGTTTATTCTGATAGAACTCTAATGTTATTTACAGACTTACCTCTGTCATAATTGAGAAAATGGAAATCGTCATACCAAAGGCAATATTTCAAGAGAACCCATCTCCAATCTCTCAACCATTTATAAAACAAACATGTTTGAAAAATATAACTTAAGTAGTGTAACTGCCTGGTTTTTTGTAGTGTATTTAGTGAATCTTAATAAAAAACGTTTGTTCACATAAAAATTATTATTTACACTTTAAGAAGACTTACTGAGTCAATTGTTTACATAATTCTTTGTATCTAAGGATTTGACTTAGGCAGTCTCACAGACTATCCAAATCATTCTGAAGAAAGGTAGGTTACATTAAAGTTCTTGTTTGAATTTCCAATTTTAAATAAATTAATTTAAACAAAATAAAATATATTACACTTTAAATAACTTTTGACAATATTACTTTAAATTTTTTTAAATATATTATTCAATCTTCTATAAATTAGAATTTACAATTAATTACTGCCAAACATGTGTATAAATACTATGACAATCAGAAGTAAAAACATACCTGAGACAACATTAAATAATTTTCATAATATGGTACAGCCTGGCCAAACTCTGCTCTCGAGCTTAGACAATTTCCAAGGTTAAGAAGAGCACAAGCTTCACCTGCTGTGTCTTTAAGCTCTCTTGCTATATTGAGATGGGCTCTGTAATGCAACAATGCCATCTCATGAGCTCCTAATGCCTGGTAGGCCACAGCTAGATTTCCATGTGTTGATGCTTCAGAGCTTCTGTCCTTCACTTCCTTTGATATTGTCAATTCTTGTTTGTGATATTTTATTGCCTAAACAAATAAAAAATATCTTTTAAAAATTAATTTAAATTGGTATAGATAACAGTAACTTAAAACAACTTTATATTCACACGAGGTGTGGTTAGAAAAAACTGGAATGCAGCAGAAAAAATTATTATTTTCAAATATTTACAATGTTATTCTCTTCAATGTAAATCCCCTCCTGCATCTCTTCACCTCTCCTCGAATCTTCCTGTAGATCATTTTCCAAAGCCTGTTCAAAGACATTCATCGTTTTTTTTCTTTTACTGCTTTAACAGTCTGAAACTTCTTAAAACTGACTTAACTTTGAAAAAAAAAGTCACAGACGCCCAAGTCAGGTGATTAGGGTCTAAGATGAGAATGTTATGTTTGCCTAACTTTACTGACAAAACCTTGTGGGCTGGAGCATTGTCCTGGTGGAGGATCAATGATTTGTTTTTTTACAAATCGTTTTACTTCCTCCATACACGCTCATTTGAGAATGTCTTGTAATAATTTTTAATTAAGAAATTTTATATTTAAGAGTCTTAAACAATTTACACTTTGAAGCCTAGTCCCTTAGTAGGAGCCCGTTTTTATCTGCCTAGAGGTTTTTATGTAAAATATAAAAAATTCCTGACATAATAAATACCATATTTGCAACAAATTATACATTGTTGTAAAGGAAATGAAACAGCTTTCAGGAAATATAAATTTATTACTTATATATAGCTGACATTATGATCATTTAAAAAATTTATGAAAAAGTCAAAAAAATAAAATAGTAACACTGTACATCACTGCATTTCACTATACATATTTTACATTGCAATGAAAATTAATATTACATGTTATATATCATTTTAAAGCTACTAGAAAATGTTATTTAGAAATATTTCTTTAAAATTTAAAAAACTTTCTAAAATTGGGTCATTTACATTTCCATTCAGTTCATCAATGGAATATATGTTGATTGTACCTCAGATAAATCGGTTTTATTGTCAATGTTACTGTCGATTTTGGTTACAAAGTAACCATCCTCAGAGACATCAAAATACGTACTACCTACCTCTACAAACTTCCTTTAATTACAGAGATACTGTGTAGAGTTAACACTTACCGTGCCAACCACGTCAATTGACGGAACACGGCGACACATGCAAGAATGCTTACCACGTCATTTGACGTGATGCTCGTTTCAATGTGATTCTAATGCATTGTTCCATCAATTGACAGAGTTTAAATATCTTAGATTGTAGCGTAGTTCATTTAGTTCAAACTACGGTCAATAGAGTGCATGAGTATACAGAAATTTCTTGTTTCTTTGCTTTTTCGTTGAAAACTGCTATAGTCGCAGTTGTGTTTGTTTACGAAGCATAATGTGTACGTCTGGTTTGACTGATTCTGATATCATCGAGCTACTAAGTGATAGTGGTGATGAAGATTTAATTTTTGATGATTCTGATGACGATCTTGACTATGTTCAGCAGGAATTTCAACATAACCTAGGTTAGTAGAGCTATTCTTTCATGTTATAACCTATAAGTTGTCGTGAGTTGGCTTTGTTTACAAAATGTTTACTGTCAATATCTCCCATTTTCTGAATATAAATAGTACAAATTCTCTTCTAGAATTTTAGGAACTTTATTTTTGGTTCCAGATTCGGATTCAGAGAATGAGGAAATCGTCGCGAATCAGATAATTATTGACAGCATACAGCCAATCCCTGTTACCTCCACGAGTAGAACCAAAGTCAGCCGGCCTACTGATTCTGAAATAGTATGGACCAACAAGGATTCAACCCCAACTTTAGATGTTTTCAATGGTTTCAGTGGGGTGACTGAAATAGTATGGACCAACATGGATTCAACCCCAACTTTAGATGTTTTCAATGGTTTCAGTGGGGTGACAAATAGTTTTGAACCTGATGAAAATAGTTCTGTGTTGGATTTTTTTTCACATTTTGTTGACAGTAATTTGATTGACACTTTCAAACAACAAACAAATTTATATGCAAGACAGAGGTTGAGACAATTGAGAAGTTCTCAGTCTTTGAAGCCTAATTCAAGGATGAATGAATGGAAATGTGTTACCCTAGTAGAAATAAAAAAGTTCATTTCCATTATATTCCACTAGAGCATCAGCCAAAGACCTCAAATTATTGATCACTGGAGTAAAGACCCTGTTGTTGCATGTACCTATTGCCCAAATATCATGAGCAGGAACAGATTTTTACTTATTCTTTCTAACTTCCACATCAATGATAATTCTTCGCTGAAGAAAGGTGAACCAGGTTATGATCCCCTGCATAAAGTTCGTCCTCTCATTGATACTATCCAGCTTCGTTTTCAGCAGGCCTATCTGTCTGGTGAAAAAAATAACAATTGATGAAGGTATGTGTGCGTTCAGAGGAAGGCTGCAATTCAAGCAGTATATGCCTCAGAAGCCAAGTAAATATGGCATAAAATTATACATGCTTTCAGAAGCTGATACTGGATATGTATGAAATTTTAGTATTTACTGTGGTCTGAGCAATGTTATTATCAACATTGTGACAAGTTTATTAGGCAGCCTATCTGGAGTAGGCCGTACCTTGTACACGGACAGATACTATACAAGTCCTGATCTTGCAAGAGAACTTGAAAACATGAGAACAGCTCTTGTAGGAACAGTGATGAAGAATAGAAGAGGTTTGCCAAAGGATTTGAAAAGTCCAATTCTTGAAAGAGGGGAGCAAATTTATCGCAGGGCTGGAAATCTTCTAGCTATATGCTGGAGAGATAAACGTCCAGTGTACATGCTGAGTACCAGACATGCTGCTGAAATGGTTTCATACAGAACAAATAGAGGAACTGATAAAACTAAGCCAGCATGTGTTCTGGACTATAATCAAAACAAGGCTGGCATCGACCGAACTGATCAGCTGATGTCGTATGGGGCATTTGACCACAAGACTGTCAAGTGGTGGAAAAAGCTTGCATTCCATTGCCTTCTCATATGTGTGGTCAATGCAGGTATTCTTTACAATTAAGTAAAGGAAAAGAAGATGGCAGTAACACAGTTTATAAAACTTCTGTGTACTGAATTGCCTCTTTGTGAAGAGGATTCTCCACGGCCAAGTTCTAGTGGTGGCCAGCTAAGTAGGCTTTCTACTGGCAATCACTTTATAGAAAGAATTCCAGCACCACCAGGGAAAAGTAGAATACAGAAGATGTGTAAAGTGTGCTCTGTAAGAGGCCAGAAAGAAAGTGGAAAAGCCAAAAGAAAAGATACTTCCTACTGGTGTTCAGTATGCAAAATAGCTTTGTGTATGGAACCATGTTTCAAAGTGTATCATTCAAAAAAGAATTTTTCCACATCAGTACAAATAATTTCAATCATTCAACATGAACAAATAATATATGTAGTGTGTTCTTATGTAGTTTTGAATAGATAGTTTAATTTTAGGACATAAAAAAAATATTTCATTTCAGTCAACTTTTTCAAAAACTTGAAAATCTGTGCTTTTTTTACAAATTGATAAATAATAATGTGTGGGGATGGAAATTTGGAAGTCATATGGTTGGGAAGATAAAGGAAAGAGCTTTAAAATGAGGTAAAAAACATTTTCATAAGTAAAGTGGTTATTTTGTATCATAATTTTAAAAAGTTAGGAAAATGGCCGGCATACAGGGAATGGCTGGCGGCAATTCGGTCGGCTCTGTAAGTGTTAATGAGAATGTATTGTCATGTCTCTGAGGATGGTTACTTTGTAACCGAATTGTACATAAACTAGATATAAAAATATTTGTGGTTAGAGGTTGTGTGTATTATTTAATAATATTAAACTACAGTAAATTATTATTATTCCTAATAATTAGAAATACATTCATCTTTATTTATAGTCCTATTTCTTCAAATACATTGACCAACGACTTCAATGTGTGGATAGTATAATTGGACGTATATAATAAGGTATTGAAATAATTAGAAACAACCAATTAACAAATTGCCCCTCTCAACGAAATTAACTATTTTGTCCCTACAAAATGTGTTTAACGGACAAGGGATTCTCATCATCGATTTTCATTGTTACTATAAGGAACATTGTTCTTTTATAGAATGTTTAGTCTACTTGGCCCTCGTTAATGTGTCTCCATGATTCAGATAAGCATATGCAACACATTTCTCATGTTTAAGCAATTTTCTTTAGCATAACACAATACAGTTGTCTTGAGCACTAGAAGCAACTCGTGCCACTAATAATCTCATGTTCCGAGCAACCACAGATTATAAATAATTTAATCTACAATCAGTTAAGGAAACATATTATTTCATTGCTATTTTTAAAAAGCATATTATTTTGTTCTTTAAATCTTTTTTAAGGTTAGTAGTTTAGGTATGTCACTGAGTGATGCCTATTGGGGATGTGAAATAATAAGGTGAGTTAAATATATCTATTCTAAACTAAAATTAGAGACAGGTTCAGTCTACTCCTTCAGTTCTAACTTGAGACTAAAAACACTGTTACATTTATTACTCCCAAACAATTTTAGAGTAACAGGTTTCATAAACAATAAAAGTTCTGTATTTGATACTTATAACAATAATTATTTTATTATTTTGTGTTTATTTGAACACTCAAAATAAGTATTGAATCAATGATAAACCGGATGAATATCGAGTCAAAGAAATTTATTTAATTAGTGCATTGTTTTGGCAACTGGTTCGTTATCCTTATCAAGCCTGTTTTATGAAAAAGTCCTTACATTAAGAGTTGAAATGAGTAATATGAGGAGGCAAAACGTCAAACCCTGTACACTTCACCAAAAACTTCCTTCGAGCCTTGAGGTGGAACTTCCAATGGACTTTGTTTTTCATAGCACAATTAAGCTTGATAAATTTGCTAACAACCTGAAGGAAATGGGGAAGGACGTAACTCTTCAACGGATACCCGCGCATTGTGGAATACCAGGAGACGAGAGGGCCGATGAAACAGCTAAAGCGGCATCCCATATGTACCCAACATTTAAAGCCAAGTATCCACTCATGTATTGTAAAAGCTTGGCTAATAAATACTTTCATAAATGTTGAACTGAATCTTGGAAAGAAGAAGCCACAGGTCATCACCTTTTTCAATTTCAGCCTGAACCGTTGAGTGAGGACAAATTCAGGAAGGTTTCACGTCCGATTGCAGCTTTTGTAGCTCAAGCACAATCCAGTCATCTAGTGACAGAGGAATATTTATTTAGATTTAATCTTTCAAATTCTCCAATCTGTGCATTTTATGAGGGTGAAGATGAAAGTATAAAGCACATTTTGTTCGACTGCACGTACCCCATACCAATGAGGGACTTCCTGAGAGCCGATGTGGAAACATGGAAAGATATTCTCTTAAACAAGAAGGGGGCTGGCAAGGATAATATACCGTGGATATCGGGCTATCGGCTACTCTTGAAGCTGGATGCCTATGCAAAGAAGTAAAAAAAAGAATTAAGCTTGATAAGGGCAATGAACCAGTTGCTGAAATCTTGCACTGATTAAATAAACTTCTTTGACTCAGTTTATCATTTATTCAATAATTATTTTAGTACCTAATCTACTTCTTAGTTACCTGTTCATAGTAACCCATAGCACTGTAGGCATTTCCAATGTTGCCATACGCTCTGCCCATTCCTGCTCGGTCTTGCAACTGCCGAGCTATACTTAAATGAGCTTGATGTAATTTTAGAGCGGCATCATGTTCCCCTAGAAGCTGATATACGATACCTAAGTTAGAACATGCCCTTCCTTCTCCCACTCGATCTCGTGTCCCTAATGCCATATCGAGCTGTCTCTCATGCCACCTTTTTGCCTAAAAATTAAATTTACATATGCTTTAACAAATGCTGTAAGGGAATTACATTAATTTATAAGTTTATTTTAGAGATGGACCAGTTCTGATTCTTATTCCAGGAATTGTCGTTACTAATTGTATCGAGGAATTGTCGATGCTCGATTATCTCTTGATTAAAGTGTTGATTCCAATTCTTGTTTTTTAAACCGTTTATTAAGTAGTTTATTTACAAAAATAATTAATTATCAACTATGTCTTATTTATGTATCAGTTGCTTTGTATGAATTGAACAATTAAATAAAGTATTATTATTTATGACGCAACAAAAAGACTATCAGAAGCATTTCTGGTCCGTTTGTCACTTTTATCCGATAGGTTTGTCATGCTTTCAGTATTTCCTATTCATAAATCAAGATTAAATGTTTTGTGTAGCGTATTACATTAAAATGGAACTATTAAAAGGTTTCTCCATGTAACCAAGATGTTAACTAAATTAATTATTAGAGAATATCATATAGCCCTATATAGCTTTAAAGAATCGAGAACCAAAAGAATAATTTCAGAATCTGAATCAAATATTTTAGGAATCCGCCCATCCCTAGCTTATTTACATAATTAATTGCTTTTACTTACTTAAATATTTACTTAAATAATAACAGTTCAATTCTGAATTTTACTACAAAATAATACTAAGTGGACAACATGTTAGTACATTCAATTAAAGAAGATCATTCTACAAATCTCAATTCTATGAGATTTTCAGTAATGGGCCTGCTACCATTCATCCTCCAGGCCTTCTTTAAGTAAGAACTTAATTTATGGTCATTATACAATATAGTACCAATAGTACAATAATACAATATATTACGATAAAAATATTGGCAACACCCCAATACCACAAATATAATTAAAAATAACTATTATTTCAAGTTACCTAAGATTAAACTCATTTCGATAACCATGTCATCATCAACAGAGGTTCTTATTACAATCTAGAATACAATCATTTACAATTTAATTACAAATGGGTCAGTCTAGTTTACAATTATTGTATTCTAGATTGTAATTTTGTAATATAATTACATTACATTGAAATTATATTTTTTTATGACCCTCTAATGATAACGATATGGTAATCAAAATATATATAAGGTTTTAATTTTTTGTAACTTGTAATATCAGCTATTTTTCATTATATTTGTGGTATTGGGGTTTTGCCAATATTTTTATTGTACAGTGAAACCTGTTTAAGCCGGAATCCATTGGGACCGGCATTTTTTCCGTCTAAGACATTTTTCTGGCTTATACAGTAGAAGTGTACTGTATGATGCTAATACCATCACGAAACGTTTGCCGAGTCTATTTTTAATGTTGGGATGATTGTAGGACGATTCTTAGCTATAAGACTATTATTTCTACTGATCAGCTGTATGGCGCTGTACCAACACCAATTAGATAACGGACAATTATCACCGTGTCTACTTTTGTTTTAATATAGTATTTAATAAATTATTTATTTCCGATTAAGTACTGACTGTTTATTTCCTACAGAGATAACACTTCAACATATAAAGCAAGTGCACTTAAATCACAAGAAAACTATCACATTTTAACGTCTAAATAAATGCCATTCAACAGTAATATCGGTTATCTTGATTGCCTAATGACAGCCCGTAGCCTGTGCCCTGTGCCCTGTGACGTGACAACTCGCAAACCTTGTTTTCTAGGTGTTGTGGCTATGCACACTACAGAAAATGTTAAAACCTACATTACATAATAAAAATCTTACCTTTTAATGCAGCATCCTTTTATCTTTCTGTATAAAACATTTTTAATAGAAAACACTAAAACTATAAAACTAAAACACTTATACACTTGTCAACAAAATTTATGAATTAATGATGCAATTTATTAAAAACTATATTTTTCCTCTTACTGTATTTAAGTTAAATACTGTACATCAGCGGTTCTCAACCTGGGGGGCGTGGAATAATTCCAGGGGAGCCGTCAACAAATTTTTTAAAAAATTGAATTTGATGTTGGACACAAACACACAATCATTGAAATTTCTTTATAGCTTAATAGAGCTATAAAGCTCTATTTCTTTACTCAATAAAATGTAAGTGAGCGTCTGTCCAGGCGTGAGAAACTAGCTGTGACTCAGCATAGCCGGGGTTTTTGTTTATTAATAGCGCGGGGTGTAGTGCGCATGTCTGCCACAGTCCCACTCCTGTCCTCCACAAACGCTACTTGTCACACAGAATCCAGTTGTACATTCTCCTCCACCTGTGAATGTAGCTTTATTGTAATTATTATAGCGATTGTGTTGTTAATTGTCATCGCCATAACTTGACAAATATTGTGTGTTTTAGTGGTTAGTTGCTATTAAAATGAATAAATCAGTACCAAAGAAAAGACTCAACAGTGATGACTATGTTAAATACGGGTTTACATTTATTGAGAAAAACTGTAGTCATTCACCTCAGTACGTAATTTGTCATATAGTTCTGAGTAATGATGCAATGCGACCTGGACGTTTGGAACGCCATTTGACTACAAATCACGCTGTCCTGAAGGACACACCTTCTGAATTTTTCGTTTCTAGGAAAAGTTGCCTTAAGAGAATGAAACTTGATTCCAGTGGAAGTTTTCGAATGGAAATTGAAAAGGCCATTGAGGCTTCTTACGAAATTGCCTAGTTGATAGCTAAAGACAAGAAACCCCACACAATCGGTGAGTCACTCATAAAACCTTGTTTGCTTACTGCTTGTACTACTGTGCTCGGTGAAGACAGCTACAATAAGGTTGCCAAAATTTCTTTATCTAACGATACAGTCAAACGTAGAATTGATGACATGGCCATTGATTTGAAAAATCAATGCAAAAGCTAAAAAACTCCCCATTCTTTGCGTTGCAGTGCGATGAAACAACAGACATTTCAAAACAAGCACAGTTGTTGTTTTACTATAGATATATAGATGAAAAGAAATTCCTTGAAGAAATACTGTTTTCAAAAAATCTTGAAACAACAACTAAAGCAATGGATATATTTTCTGCTCTTCAAACATTTTTAGAATCTAATGAACTTCCCTGGGAGAGAGTTATTGGAATATGTACTGATGGAGCTCAAGCGTTGACAGGTTGCCGATCAGGATTTATTGAATTGGCTAAGAAAAAAAAACCCTAAAATAATTGGATCCCATTGTATCATCCACAGACAAGCTTTGGCTTGCCAGACTCTCCATGAATCACTTAACGCTGCTTTGAACTTAGCAGTTAAAATAGTGAATCACGTCAAATCCAGTGCTTTGAACACCAGACTTTTTCGAGTGTTGTGTCAAGAACTGAACAGTGATCAAGAAACACTTCTCTTTCACACCGAAGTTCGTTGGTTGTCCAAAGGTAATATGCTTGCAAGATTGTTCAACTTGAAATCAGAAGTTGAAATCTTTTTGATGAGTTCAAGTGAAGAACTGTACAAGAAATTTACAGATTACAAATTTATCTCTTACCTGGCATATTTGTCAGACTTTTTCGAAACAATAAATCTTCTGAACCCAAAGCTACAAGGTCAGAATAGTACTTTGAAGAACTATGATTCAATTAAGAGTTTTGCTGAGAAGATGGCTCTTTGGCAACGCCGCCTGCACATTTCGCAGCCGAACTTTTCTTCCTTTCCAAAATTAAACAACCTCCTCGATGATACCCAAAGTCTTCCAAAAGACCTAGTAAATGAAATGAAGGACCTAATATCTGAGCATTTGTTGTCTCTGAAGAACAAAATCGGAGCCTATTTCCTAGATATAAGCTCGGAAAACTGGGAATTCAAGTTAACAAGAGACCCCTTTTAAATCAACATTGATATACTTCCTGATCACATTCAAGAACAAACAATTGACTTGCAGTGTGATTCCAAAGCTAAATTGGATTTCCCAAACATGGATCTCGAAGGTTTCTGGCTACTATATCTTCCTGTTTACCCAGAAGTAGCAATGGAGGCAGTCAAGTTGCTTGTACAATTTTCATCAACTTATCTATGCGAGACAGGATTTTCAGCCCTGGCTAATATAAAATCTAAATATCGAGCCAGACTGGATGTGGAAAGTGACCTGCGGTGTTCTTTGTCAAAATTTCATCCAAACATACAAAAAAGTAGTTAACGAGAAACAGTGCCAGCCCTTACTGATATTTTGTTGTGATTTTTTTGATGATTTGTGTAAATAAAATTTGTATTTGAGCAAATATGATTTTATATTCCTTACCCTTACTAGAGTATGTCTAGCCTAAGTTCAAAGTCATTTTACTTAAACATAATGTAAGTAAATTTATCATATATAAGTCTAAATTAACTTAACCCGTAAAGGGAGGCGTGACCTCACACCAAAGTGTAAAGGGGGGCTCAGAGCCTAAAAGGTTGAGAACCCCTGCTGTACATAGTAGGCTTACGTAAAAATAAAAGAAAATCAAGTAGGCTTGAAAAAATCTAGCATTGACTTTTGTTTCAAAAGGTTAGTTTTACTTGCTTGTGTTTCAGTTATTGTTTTTAGTTGTAACAAATGGTGACGCATTTCCGGGCTGTTAATACGTACTGCGAAATCTTCTAACTCACAAATTTTCATTAAAGCCTCGCCAAATGTTTTTATTTTGTTTTCTACTATTGGTCCGTCTTCAATTTCTTCTTTTTCTTCTATTTGCTCATGTTTTTTGCCTTTTAGAATGAAACGGTCTCTCGCCTTTCAATATGTCAATCAATATGTCTGGCCGTGGATGTTTGTAAACCATTCATTGCATTATCTTGAAAGAAACGAGTGCTGACACATAGCATATCGTAAATTATGGATGTTTTTATACCATTGCGTTATCTTGTGCATATCAGCAATCCTTAACGTTGTTACAGAATTCTCAGAAATAAATACGATCCGTTACAATTAAGCAGACCTATCTGTGAATTTTGTTATGGTAAAAAATATATTATAAACTGTATTTTATCTAAACGGAAGTCATTGTAACTTTATATTTTTCAGCATGTATATGATCAGATTTTCCGGCTTATGCAGAGCTAAGACGTAATAAATATGTATCACTCATCCTTTTGCTTATTCCGCTTCCGCGTTAGACAGTTTCCGGCTTATGCAGGTTATTAACCAGGTAAATTAAATAGGCGACAGTCGGGACTTTTAAAGTTCTCCGCGATAGACGGGATTCCGCCTAACACAAGGTCCATCTAAGACAGGTTTCACTGTATTATGAACATTAAATTACACAAAGTGAACAGAAATCCCAAACCAATTTTGTATAATGTATTCTTGCGTTATAATTCAATTCTATATGAAATGCAATCTGAACTCATAGTTCATATTGTAAAGTGTGATCTTAACTTTAAAAATAAGTCATATATATTTATTCTTCCTTCATTTTAAAAATACATGCCCAAATCTTGATGGATAATTCAAGTATATAATAAAAGTATCGAAATTTTATCAATAATATATCCTTTCATTGCCATTTTAGCAAAACTTCTATCATCCTGAAACATATCTTAGGTTCTTCTATTGATGATACATCTTTGGTCTGGGATTAAAAGGGATATTTTTTAATACAAAACTAACTGTCATCAAGTATTCCCCAGACACTCAAGATGGCATTGGTAAAATGCTATAATCAAGTTTTACTCTATATGTTTTATATCAACAGTCACAATTTCTGTTATTAGTATATTTTAATTATTTTACATTATACTTTTATGTTTTACATAATAATAGTTTGCAAAAATACAAAATTTATTATTTTTTAAAATATTTTACTTGCTACAGTTTTATGAAATAAAATGAAAAAAGGTGTATAAAATTAAGTTACAACATTCAATAAAGTCATATAATAACAAATAAAAGACGTAAACAAAACTCACAAATTAATCATTTATTCATTCAGACATGTTTCAATGGCATAATCATCATCAGTGAGTGATGATACTACAAACTCTAACTTACAACTAAACGGTTAGTGGTATGTTAGAGTTTGTTGTATCAATACTCACTGATGATAATGATTTTGTCATTGAAACACGTCTGAGTGAATAAATGATTAATTTGTGAGTATTGTGTACATCTTTTATTTGTTAGTATCATAACATCACAAGCTAAGCTCAAAAAATAGTTGGTATAAAGTCATGTAAGTTTATTTTTTTAGAATTATATCGTGTTATACATATTCACCAATGCTATTATAGGAAGCTAACTTTAATTTTATATTTAGTGAATTTTTAATTTTTTATTACCAAATTTATTCTAACCGAATTCTTTGTTGCTATATTGTAACATAGCTATAAGCGTAGTGCTTTCTTATCAAGGAACTTGAGTTTATACAGTTGAAAATAAGCGTCTTGGTACACTAAGATTTTTCCAATTTTAAAATTTTAATCACTGTATGTTTTTAATGCTTAAAATCACTTGTTACTTACTAAGAATGCAAGTTACATAATGGAAAAAAAATTGGAGTTGACATGCATTAAAACAAATATTATACAATGGATTATAGTAAAAGGGAGCAATAGCTTTACAAGAATAATATGAATTATGGAGTCCCTACCTGTGGTTTATTTTTCTATAAGTATATTTACACATAAACTACAATTATACACTGTACTAAACACTCTATTTAAATAAACACATAGAATATTCCCTTGTTAATTATTTTGTGTTACTATATTTTATTGTGTTACTATACTGGTTGTCGTGTTACTATACTGTTTGTCGTGTTACTATACTGTTTGTTGTGATACTATACTGTTTGTTGTGTTACTATACTTTTTGTTGTGTTCTGAAAACATTTGTAAAGAGTGCAATTCATTAAGTTCAAATGAATATGAACAATTTTCAAGATAATTTATAACATAAAAATAGTAATAGAATAATTTTAAGACAATCTTTAAAAGCAAACTATACCAATATCAAAATGCGAATGCCGCTGGACGCCAGGTCAGTTTCTCTCGCACACACACTCACTCTTACGAGCGCAGAGGATTAGGACGTACCCGAGACCAGCTGTATTTCCGCTCCATTGGTCATTTAGTGGTATATTCTAACAAAGCTCTAACTCTTTAAGTTGTAATTTTAACTAAAAATAGTTAATAAATATTTATTCTACTTAAAATTACAAGAAAAATGTTACCAAACAACCCATGATTTACTTTAGTATTTACTAGTCACTTTAACGTATTTAGTACAGTGTTTCCCTTTAGTGTTTTTACAGTATTTTTTTTAATGTTATCCCTTCATGAACAGTGACAATAAATTGTACTTTGTTTGGTATTAATTTTCTCGTAATGATAAGCAGAATTAATTTATGCTAAACCTTCTAATGTGTGTTATCAAACTAATAACATTAGAGTTTGATCAAGAAAGTGTCACTAGGTGACTAATAAACAGAGCGCCGGAAATAATATGGCCCATCTTAATCCTCTGTCTTTGTGTGAGTGAGACTATCTGGCGTTCAGGGGCACTCGCATTTTTCTATTACTATAACATCAAAGTGGAGTTTTAATGCTAACCAATATGTATACAAATTAATATAAAAACATTTTTCAAAGTCATTTCCTACTTAGGTCAACAAGGAAAAAATTTATTTTACTTACTTTTTATTAAATAATTACAATTGAATTAACATAACTTATGCATTAAAACAGCTGTTCTACCACATAGCTGTAACATAAAATCAGCAGTTTTAAGAAATCATATGTTGTCACTTATTAAGATAAATGGGTCGAAATAACTAATTGCATCAAATTAACTAATTGCATCATGGCCCTTTTTTGTGAAAAGCTTTTCTCCCATATAAAACTAAAATTATTTCAATAAATTTAATTAATGAATTATTAGTTGAAAAAATGTATTAACATCAAGGGTAATCCACTACAAGTTTAAAAAACGCATTTGAACTTGAATGGAAGGATAGAGAGTATTTTATTAAAGATTGAAAATTTGAACCAGATACATTGATAATTAGATAGATTGTACATACTTCTTCAATGTAATTTCTTACAATCTTAGACATTTCTTGCACTTAATGTTTTACATGATTTACAAATTCATGTAAATAGGTTTATATTTCAAAAAAATAATAAGTGACCGAAAATAGGAGACCATTATTTGAAACCACTTTTTATGTTACAGAAAAAAATACAAATGATTAATACAGAAAACACAAAAATACATGTAACATCAGTGATAATAAGGAGAAACCTATTTATGATTAGATTTATTATCTTGTAGAGCTTCTTTCTTTTAAAACTGAGAATTTCAATTAACCCTACAGTGAACGGGCTGGGTCTGTGAGACCCAAGCGTTTGTATATTAGGTTATTTATAAAGTCAGTTGTATTGTAGATAGCTGGTTTCCTCTGTACCTTCCCAAAATAGTCCACAGATAGTGATAGTGTCATTGTTTTTGAGAACTTTACTCTTAGTCATCATTTGTCACGCAATAAAGTATAGTGTGGGTCAGTTGGACCCGGCCCGTTCACTTGAGTGACTTTTTTTCAATACTCACCAATTATTGTTTTATGTTACTTTTTTGTTATTTACTTAACGTCTGTTAGTGTATTAACGTGTTTCAAGAAGTGTATAGTGTAGTGCTTTTTTTTATCATTATGAGTAGCAGAAGAGTGGAAACACCGAGTGAAATTTAGCGTATTTTATGAGAGGAATTATCTGAAAGTGAAGTAAGTGACTCAGACGCAGACCCTGACTTTCAATTGTAAGTGATCATGACACAAATAGTGATATTGAACTAGTAGACAATGATGAACTTGAGAATAATTCAGTTGGTTATGTGAGAGAACTCAGTGAGGAATGTGATGACCTACACATACCTGAAGGTTCTGGTGACTCAAGTTCAACACCAGCAGGTATACCTAGAGCCCAAAATTATTTCTTTGGTAAAGATAAAAAGACAAAATGACAAAAAAAACTTACTGTAAGCGTGGTAGATGTTCCTTGTGTAAAGACAACAAAACAAAGTACTTTTGTAAAGAGTGTAAAGTTTGGTTATGTCTAGGCCACTCTGAAATGTTGTGTAGCCAATGCTGGAAAAAGTAAAACTTTGGAACTCTATAGAAACTTGTTTTTTTCAATTTTAAGTAATTGTTATTGTTTTAATGTTAGAACTACTCTTAAATAGTGTGTGTAAAACAACCACAGTATTTTTGTTCAACTTTTAGCTTCTTAGTGTAACTTTGATAAAATTATTGCAATTCTTTTGAGTAAAATGTTTAAATAAGTAAATAAATAGTTATGAATTTTTTTTAGCAATATAATTTTGTGAATTTAGTGTTGAAATACTGAAAACATTCCTAGAATTAGTATAAAAATATGTTTGACTCAATTACAATTGTTAGAAAGTTTTTATTGATTTTTTACGTTTTGGGTCTGTGAGACCCAGCCCGTCTACTTATGTAACTTTTATTTGCCCGTTCACTCTAGGGTTAAGAAAGTAATTAGCAAACTTTTCATTATACCTGTGTGTAATCTCCAGCACATCTTGCAGCATGACCCAAACCTGCGAATGCTCGTGTCTCAACTGCACGATCTCCTAGATCTTGAGCTATTTTTAATACATTTTCATGGAACACTATAGCCTGTACGAAATTCCTCCGATAATGGTGTGAAGAACCCAAGTTACTGTAGGCTCTGGCTTCTTCAACCTTATGAAAGTACATAAAATTAGTTAGACGTCTACAAACTACGACAAAGTGATATATCAGTCAGATTTATATCTTAAAGATTTAAAACAATTTTAAAATTTAGGTTTCACTTCTATTAAATAATATTGTAATATATAATTGATGAAGTAATATGAGAGGAAACTGTAAGAAAACAACTATGTCAAATTAGATTTAAAATTTATTTTATTATTGTAGTTTAAGGATATGTTGTGTCCTTAAAGGCAATAGGTATGTACGAATTAGTTGTAAATTGTGAAATCTCTTTACATAAAATTAAAACGCAATTCAACTAGTAGAAAAGCTATTATCTAGCCTTATCAATAAAGAAAGTTCTAAAATAAAGCCATCGAGAATGTTCTAGGGTGATAACTAAGATGATAAAGCCAAAATTAAACCTTATCAAACAGAAGGCTCCAGAAGGAATTAAAAGATGTATAAAAGCCTGTGAGCGACACACCTCCCTGGCAATCTCAGTAGATTGCATTGTGAGTGTAAGCTCATTAGAGCGAAAGCTCTGTCGGAAGTAAGTGTTACTTTGTAGTATGTGTGTGTAAAGTGTAGTGTATTAAAGGAAAGAATAAAGTGATAATAAAAGTTTGAAGAAGAAGTTATTTATTTTACGAATCAACCTACAGGAATCACGTCTCCTCACTCTCGACCACTCGGCTGCCCAACAGGATCACTACTACAACCGTTGGGTAACTCTCAACCACTCGGCTGCCCAATAGGATCACTTCCACAACCGTTGGGTAACTCTCAACCACTCGGCTGCCCAACAGGATCACTTCCACAACCGTTGGGTAACTCTCAACCACTCGGCTGCCCAATAGGATCACTTCCACAACCGTTGGGTAACTCTCAACCACTCGGCTGCCCAACAGGATCACTTCCACAACCGTTGGGTAACTCTCGACCACTCGGCTGCCCAACAGGTATAAATTAAACATTTTTATACTGATATCTAGTATTCTACTTGTCCTTGTAAAATGACTAAACGGAAAAACTTGACTGTGTAGTACAGGTTTTACAGTCCATATAGCTTGGTTATCTGACAAACTACTCGATCTACAGAACACGCTTTACTGCGCAAGGGTCTCGCCTTTTTTGAGTGATCACTCAGACAAGGTGCATATTTTTCTTCTCATCTTGCTTTTCTTTCTTCCATTTTCGGCTATTCGTTCCCATTGTTTCATCAGTTTGGATCTTACAAAATCTTTCTCAAATAAGTGTTGATATCAATCTCAAATCAAAGACATTTTATTAAACTTGACTAATTGTTAACTTGTCATTTCTTATTATTTTCTCATTAAATGTTATTCAACCACAAGTGTTAGCATGTGGTTAGCTTGTGGTTAACTTCTTATGAAACTTTTGTATATTTTTTTCTATAGTGGACAGTTCCAGTGGAAAGTGGTGTGCACACTTGACACCTTCAACTACACCTGTGAAGAACCTTTTATGCAACTTAAATTAGAGTTTTTCAGCAATTTTTCATCATTCAAACTTTATTCATTAACTCTTTGTTAAACCATAAATTCAAGGTAACTCACAGATTTGCCTTTAAATTTATCTCCTGAAATATTATTATTTTGTTTACTACTGTGTCAAACTCAAGGGCTGAATGCCACACTTGAGAGTGATTAATAGCATAATCTTCACATAGAGATTAGAGTCATAATTAACATAAATTCAATAGTTAATTGGGTCAAAAATTCAGTGTGGAGTAGTAAGTTGTGCATCCTCCGCAGAGTGATACAGTGACGTCACAACTGTAGTTTGTGTTTTACAAATCTAAACTTTGGTTAGTACGCAGATTGATCAACCTCAAGGGAATGTCTAAAAAAATGAATCAAAAACATGTTCTGAAGCTACAGTATATTGGTAACTATTATTTTTCTTATTGCCATGGAAGGTTAATTTTACACATCTCTTACACTTTTAAAATGTTTTAAAGTGTAAGTAATCACTTACTAGTAATCACTAGTAGCTCACGCGAAGATGGAATCAACAAATGTTTATATATCTATATTGAAATATACCTATGAACTATCCAGTCAGGATAGATTTGGTTGTAATTTTATACATTTAAAAGGTAAGGTATAAAATTACAACCAAATCTATCCTGACTGAACACTTTATAGGTATATTTTAATATGGGTATATACTAACGTATAAAATTACAACCAAATCAATCCCAACTGGAGACTTTATAGGTATATTTAAATATATGTATGCAAAAACCATACAAATTAAGCCAAAACATTTCTCAGATTGCATTTATCAGCACAGGATGTAAAACTGTCACAAGTGATGAGTGCGTTTGTAAATATTTTGTTGGTCTACTCTATATGGAATACAAATGTTAACTAATTTTGTCTCTGATAAAATATTGTTTATAATGTCAGCATCTTTTCAATAAGATATGTAGCCTATATAAGCAATCTGTCTAGCATGAATAGCCAAGATGGTTTAGTTGGGAGTTTGTTGATATAAGCCTTTGTATGACATTTTTGTTTTTACGTGTATATAGTGTTATTTCTAATATATTTCACATCTAAGCCCTGTTTTATGTAAGTAGAAAAAATTAATAGCCTATAAAATTTTTATAATTTATTAAATTGTACACTTTTAAAAATTTGTTTTCATCAAAATCGTATTTGGTTTTGGATTTGAAGGGCTACACTGTTGTGTCTCATACGTGGAAAGCCCGTAACATGATAAGATTTTCATGCTATAGACCGACCGGCTCATATATGCGCCATCCTAAAAAAAACTCTAAAAACAGAAAAACAAAAATAGACAACAAACACACATACGCCATGGGTTTGTATGAACTATAATAAGTTATTATAACAACTTTCCACTTTTGGTCTGTCATGAAGGTCAGGCTCACGTTAATGTGGTCTGTGTGGAGAGATCGAATTCTTGACGCCGGTCCCTCGTGAGAAGCCAGACGGTGAATACATGCACCGCTCAGTAGCAAACGTGTTAATGTTTATTCACATATTTGAGGCAGGGGATCCTGTTATTTGCGTTAGTAGGTTTACACTATATTATTTTTACAAATATATATTATTGTACAAATATTTTAATATGGCTATGTATTAATAACGTGAACAAGATGACAGAATTATTTGTTACAAGATATGTTTGTAGAGTGAGGAATGTTTATTGATGTTCATGTCACAGTGAACCCCTTCTTTACATTTATTAAACAAATTCCAAGTAGACAATTGCTATACTCTATGTTCAAATAATTTATTTTTATAAAAGCCAAGTTTTTTATACTTTATGCATAAAGTATCTAAACTGGATACTTTAAATGTATACTTTAATACAGGTATATAGTAATGTAGTGTAATAGAGTGTGGTTATAGATACAAAATTCTTTAATACAGCTAGCTCCTAAATTTTGAAGGTAGCAGGAAATAAGGTAAAAATGAATTTTAATTGTTTAAAATGTTAGAAAATTAACAAAATGCTCAATCTTCAAAATTGTTGCATGTTTTGTGAGTTTTTAGTGTGTAAAAGAGTGTGTAACCTGTCCTTAAAGACATTTGTGACTTTAAATCAGTATATACAGTAAACTCCCGATTATCCGTGGAATAGGGTGGCCCGGAAACGCCGGATAACGAATTCCCCAGATAATCCGCTATGAACAAAGAATACGTAAAACGATCGATAATCGATTATTATACCATAAGTTACACAAATAATTACCCCGGTTAATACAATTTACAAATAATCTTTGGAGGACAAAATAAATAAAGAAAATAATTTAAAATGTCGATGTATTTGACGGATTATAACATGTACATTTATATGTCTAACTATTTACAATACGTACATAAGTATATGTCAAAAGTAAGTATGTATGTACATAAGTAATTTCCTTTACACATAATACAAAAAAATCTGTCACTTTCGTTTGTTATTTTGTGAGCATTGATTTAGTTTTAATGTGCGATCTAAGTTTCTTGAGAACCATTTTGTTGCACAGTGTCTACTTGTGTCATGTGTGCCACAAAGCCATAAAGATCGATAATGTATATGACAGACATGGATAATGCATATGTCACGTCCTAGACTATTTATAGCCGAGATTAGCTGACATTTGTTTACAATCTTATGATACACATTAGGTTTTCGGGCGTCCAAGTATTTTGTCATTGTCTCTTATATACAATAGTCTTCTTACCCCTTTTATTTTGCTGGCCCGCGTCGGGATGCTTCCCTTTCAATGTAAAAATTAGTACGTACGTATTTACATATCTATTCCATTCATCTTAACTTCTATTAAGCCTTATATGTATTTACGTCGTAATTCACCGTTTGGAAATTTAAACACATGATTCAGATTGGAATAAAATTGGGTATTTGTAAAACAATGGCAGACCCCGGATAATCCGCAAACCGGTTAATCTGCCCACGGATAATCGGGAGTTTACTGTATATATATATATATATATATATATATAGATTTTTTGGACTAGGAGACTGACAGACTTACCTTGGTAAGAGTCCACTCTGTAGTCTTGAAATAGAAACACATAAAAGCACTTAAACAATGATATATTTCAACCACACAGTGGTCTTTGTCAATCAAAGAGAAAACACAAAAAGAAATATGAGAGAATGAAATAAAATAATTATAAATTGTAATCACAGATTGTGTAGAGTAGAAATCAGATGTCACAGATGCACAGATTAAAGATATATATATTGTTTCCATGAGCATATGAGTGATTATAGTTTATATAAGTCTGTCAGGGGAAAAGAGATTGGAGATGTCTAAGGCTATTAGGAAAAAAAAAAAAAAAAAAAAAAAAAAAAAAAAAAAAAAAAAAAAAAAATAGTTCCCATCTTCTCAGTTCTGAGGGATTGCAATCAGGGGGGAGTGATTTAATTATTTTTGTGGTAGAGCAATCATCAAAAGTTGTGATGTTGTGACTCGCAGCATGTTGAGCTGTTGGTCTATCCATATTCATAATTTTAACATCATGTCTGTGGCCATTCATTCTGATATTCAGACCATCCGTGGTCAGGCCTATGTACTGTGCTGAGCAAAGTTTACATTGTAGCTAGTATATGACATTTTTCGATGTACAATTATGATGACCCTGTATTTTGAAGACCATTTTTGTTGTTTGGCTGTTGAAACTATTTTTTTTTTCTTCCCTAATAGCCTTAGGCATCTCCAATCTCTTTTCCCCTGACAGACTTATATAAACTATAATCACTCATATGCTCATGGAAACAATATATATATATATATATATATATATATATATATATATATATATATATTCCTGATATTTAATATTATCCATTGTTCCTCCGCTGCACCGACTTTATGAAGTTAATAAATTACCAATTTTGAGTAATTTTATCCACCATTAAGTGCAACAATTCCACCCTGAGTGATGAGGCACCTTTCGGTCTTTGACCATTGTCGAATCACTGATTGTTCTCTGCTGTGGATGCTATGTCCGTGAAGCCGGTGTTTGTAGAAGTTACGCGCACTATTTCTTGATCTGTGTGTATGAGGTTTCTGTATAGTATGTCTTCTGTATATGTTGTTTGTAAACAAACAACATATACAGAAGACATACTATACAGAAACCTCATACACACAGATCAAGAAATAGTGCGCGTAACTTCTACAAACACCGGCTTCACGGACATAGCATCCACAGCAGAGAACAATCAGTGATTCGACAATGGTCAAAGACCGAAAGGTGCCTCATCACTCAGGGTGGAATTGTTGCACTTAATGATGGATAAAATTACTCAAAATTGGTAATTTATTAACTTCATATATATATATATATATATATATATAGATTTTTTGGACTAGGAGACTGACAGACTTACCTTGGTAAGAGTCCACTCTGTAGTCTTGAAATAGAAACACATAAAAGCACTTAAACAATGATATATTTCAACCACACAGTGGTCTTTGTCAATCAAAGAGAAAACACAAAAAGAAATATGAGAGAATGAAATAAAATAATTATAAATTGTAATCACAGATTGTGTAGAGTAGAAATCAGATGTCACAGATGCACAGATTAAAGATATATATATTGTTTCCATGAGCATATGAGTGATTATAGTTTATATAAGTCTGTCAGGGGAAAAGAGATTGGAGATGTCTAAGGCTATTAGGAAAAAAAAAAAAAAAAAAAAAAAAAAAAAAAAAAAAAAAAAAAAAAATAGTTCCCATCTTCTCAGTTCTGAGGGATTGCAATCAGGGGGGAGTGATTTAATTATTTTTGTGGTAGAGCAATCATCAAAAGTTGTGATGTTGTGACTCGCAGCATGTTGAGCTGTTGGTCTATCCATATTCATAATTTTAACATCATGTCTGTGGCCATTCATTCTGATATTCAGACCATCCGTGGTCAGGCCTATGTACTGTGCTGAGCAAAGTTTACATTGTAGCTAGTATATGACATTTTTCGATGTACAATTATGATGACCCTGTATTTTGAAGACCATTTTTGTTGTTTGGCTGTTGAAACTATTTTTTTTTTCTTCCCTAATAGCCTTAGGCATCTCCAATCTCTTTTCCCCTGACAGACTTATATAAACTATAATCACTCATATGCTCATGGAAACAATATATATATATATATATATATATATATATATATATATATATATATATATATTCCTGATATTTAATATTATCCATTGTTCCTCCGCTGCACCGACTTTATGAAGTTAATAAATTACCAATTTTGAGTAATTTTATCCACCATTAAGTGCAACAATTCCACCCTGAGTGATGAGGCACCTTTCGGTCTTTGACCATTGTCGAATCACTGATTGTTCTCTGCTGTGGATGCTATGTCCGTGAAGCCGGTGTTTGTAGAAGTTACGCGCACTATTTCTTGATCTGTGTGTATGAGGTTTCTGTATAGTATGTCTTCTGTATATGTTGTTTGTAAACAAACAACATATACAGAAGACATACTATACAGAAACCTCATACACACAGATCAAGAAATAGTGCGCGTAACTTCTACAAACACCGGCTTCACGGACATAGCATCCACAGCAGAGAACAATCAGTGATTCGACAATGGTCAAAGACCGAAAGGTGCCTCATCACTCAGGGTGGAATTGTTGCACTTAATGATGGATAAAATTACTCAAAATTGGTAATTTATTAACTTCATATATATATATATATATATATATATAGATTTTTTGGACTAGGAGACTGACAGACTTACCTTGGTAAGAGTCCACTCTGTAGTCTTGAAATAGAAACACATAAAAGCACTTAAACAATGATATATTTCAACCACACAGTGGTCTTTGTCTTTGTGTGGTTGAAATATATCATTGTTTAAGTGCTTTTATGTGTTTCTATTTCAAGACTACAGAGTGGACTCTTACCAAGGTAAGTCTGTCAGTCTCCTAGTCCAAAAAATCTAAATAATCTTTACCAACCAAAACTAACCTATAAATATATATATATATATATATATATATATATATATATATATATATATATATATATATATATATATATAATCTGTGCATCTGTGACATCTGATTTCTACTCTACACAATCTGTGATTACAATTTATAATTATTTTATTTCATTCTCTCATATTTCTTTTTGTGTTTTCTCTTCGATTGACAAAGACCACTGTGTGGTTGAAATATATCATTGTTTAAGTGCTTTTATGTGTTTCTATTTCAAGACTACAGAGTGGACTCTTACCAAGGTAAGTCTGTCAGTCTCCTAGTCCAAAAAATCTATATATATATATATATATATATATATATATATATATATATATATATATATATATGAAGTTAATATATTACTATGTAAGTAATTTTATCCACCATTAAGTGCAATAATTTTACCTTGAGAGATGAGGCACCTTTCGGTCAATTGACCATTGTCGAATCACTATGGTGTGTGTGATTCGACAATGGTCAATTGACCGAAAGGTGCCTCATCACTCAAGGTAAAATTATTGCACTTAATGGTGGATAAAATTACTTACATAGTAATATATTAACTTCATAAAGTCAGTGCAACGGAAAAACAATGGATAACGTTAAATATCAAGAATATATATATATATATATATATATATATATATATATATATATATATATATATATATATATAAAGAACAAAAGTCAAAATACAAATACAAGAATTATATTTGAATTTACAATTCAAAGCTTTTCGTTGGCTAACAGTACCAACATCATCAGGAATATTAAACGATTCAATATATATAAATATATATATATATATATATATATATATATATATATATATATTCTTGATATTTAACGTTATCCATTGTTTTTCCGTTGCACTGACTTTATGAAGTTAATATATTACTATTGTAAGTAATTTTATCCACCATTAAGTGCAATAATTTTACCTTGATTCGACAATGGCCATGACCGAAAGGTGCCTCATCACTCAAGGTAAAATTATTGCACTTAATGGTGGATAAAATTACTTACAATAGTAATATATTAACTTCATATATATATATATATATATATATATATATATATATATATATATATATATATATATATATATATATATATATATATTATAATAAAGATGATTATTTTTTCTTGATTTGTTATAATTATTAAATAACTTCAAAAAGTTCATAATCAAGATATATTTTATTCAACATTTACAATTATGCTGAAGCTTTTTGCCGGTGTATAGTTCCAGCATTCTCAAAGACTACTCAAACGACATTCTCAGTAGTCTTTGATAATGCTGGAACTATACACCGGCGAAAAGCTTCAGCATAATTGTAAATGTTGAATAAAATATATCTTGATTATGAACTTTTTAAAGTTATTTAATATATATATATATATATATATATATATATATATATATTTTTTTTTTTTTTTTTTTTTTTTTTTTTTTTTTTTTTTTATATATATAAAGAAAACCATTTCATTTAGTGTTGTGAATTTTCCATGAGCTCTGGTATTAGGTTAAGTTTATATTCTTGTTTTCAAAATTATAAATTCTTGGGGCATTGGTATCAATTTGTTTTTGTTTCACAATGTTCCTTTTGACTTGACAAATTGAAACAGTGTATAATTTTTTTTATTTCAATAACAAAAACGTTTGTGGTTAAGATATTTTATTTATTTAAATTCCTTTGAACTCTCTTCATCGCTAGATAAAATTTTTATTGCAATATTGGAGGACTCTGGATTCAATATAAATACCAAATGATGTAATAAATCTGACAATAGAATAGCAAAGTTAAAGAATGGCTTACCTGATTGCCAAGTCGTCTAGCCAATCTTAGGTGTTGTGTATGACAATCAACAGCACTTTCAAACTCTCCCATAGCTAAGTAAACAGCTCCTACATTTCCAATCTCTCTAGCTTCTTGCAGTTTATCACCCATTTGTTTTACTAATTGTACACACTGCTTGTGAGATGCTAATGCGTTAGGGTAGTCTCCTATTGCAGTGTAAACGTGGCCTAGAAATAAAAGAAAATAAATATTGTGACTATTTGTTCTGATAATACAATTAATATCAAACGGGTTTCTGAGAGCAGTTTATTTAAGTAACGTACTGTATTTGCACAAGGGTGTTCTGAAAAGTTCTTGGCCATATCAAGAGAGCACAGCACTAGTCGGATGATGTTTCACCACCATGTTGGTAAAACTGTTAGTAGACTCCTTGCACAATACCATGCCATTCTATTTGACAGTTGATTCATTGCCTGTACATTTTGTTGTTGAAAATGGAACAAATCGAGTATCGTGTAGTGATTAAAATCTTCATAAAAGAAGGTTTTACGTGGACAGAAATTTATTTGAGGTTTGTAAATGTGTATGGAAACTCTTCTCCTTCATTTTGCACTGTAAAGAAATGGACAGCCAAATTTAAACACGGCTGCGAAGGTTTGAAAGATGATCTGCGTGAAAGTCATCCAAAAAGTGCAACCATACCGGGAATCGTAAAGAAAATGCATGATATGGTTTTAGAAGATCAGCGAACAAAAGTGTGTGGGATTGCTAATCCCATACCTATATCAAAAGAGCGGGTTAGATTTTATATGAAGATTTGCACATCAAAAAGTTTTGTGCAAGATGGGTACAGTGAATTCTCACTGAAGACCAAACACATATTTGCACACAACTTTCCAATCAGTGTTTCATGCTTTTTACTAAAAACAAGAGTGACTTTTTGCATCGATTTTCGACAATGGATGAAAAACATGGATTCACCATTACAAAGCCGAGTACAAACAACAATCCATGCAGTGGACAGAAGCTGGTTATTCAAGCCCGAAGAAGGCCATGACTGCCATTGGCGGGAAAGGTCATGGCGTCGGTGTTATGGGATGCGAAAGGAATTCTGTTTAGCGACTATTTTCAAAAAGATAAAACAATAAATAGGAAATGCTATTCTAACTCTCTTACACAATTTGATAGAAAGATTCGTGAAAACAGACACAGCGTACAGAAAAAAAAAACATCTTACATCAGGACAATGCACCCGCTCACAAAAGTCTTTTGGTGATAGACAGGTTGAGGGATTTGCATTATGATATGCTGGACCATCCACCTTATTTTAAAGATTTGGCTCCCTTGAACTTCCATCTTTTCCCAAAATGAAAAATCTTCATCGGTCATCAACGTTTTTGTCCGATAAAGAAGCGACTATGGCTGCAGATAGGTACTTTAGAGGACTTCCTGAAGTACACTACAGGACTGAAATAGTGGCATTGTAACATTGCTAGGTAAAATGTGTTAACATTAAAGGAGATTATGTTGAAAAATAAATGAGAATTTGAAACCATAAATATATATTTTCATTATTAGGCCTAGAACTTTTCAGACCACCCTCGTAATTACGAACTATACTGCAGGTTTCAGTGCTTTTATAGAGTTGTTGAGTTTTTCAACTGACATAAGTCGTGTAAGTACAACATTATTTTTATTACATACCTATTTACATATTTATGTGCTATGTTTAAGCACAATTACAAGTTAATTTCATGACTTCAACTTTTTCAATTTATCACCCTCTCAATGTGTGACCCTAGTTCGTAATATTAATAAAGTACAACGTATTATTATATGATTTTGCATTGCAGTTTAAAATAAAAATGGTGCCAAGCTGCATCACTTCATTCTGTCTTATTTAACCCCTTCCTGGTTTGTGACTACTATATGCGACACGAGCTGAATGCTGAAAAACGGCCGCTGCCGCGTATACACGTCACGTCAATGGCCTGATCGTATTTATTTCGTTTATGCCGCGTTTGCTGTACATCCAAAGTTCATCCGAATGCCGCTAGATTGTGTACATATATCTTCAAGGAAATATTTTGTAATATGGTACTATTTTTACCAATGTTTTTTTCGATTCAAGACTTTTGACTTGTCAGTTGCCAACAGTCAACCTGCTTTGCATTTGTGCTTGTCTATTCGTTTGCCATATTGTTTCATAGTGTTATTTATGCAATTTAATTATTTTATGTATAGTGTAGTTAGTGTTTGAAGTTATTTATAGTAATATTGATATTTCTTTTTACTTTTTCAAGAGAGATATTTCTTGAACTTTGGTTTTAGGTTATTTATAGGTTATAAAGGTAATAGATTCTATAAAATGGATGAATTTTTGAGTGACAGACAATTGCATGTATTGTTGTTAGAAAGTGATTCAGAAGATGAAATAGATGATTTCGGGAAGGAAATTGAGATAGAAGACAATGCTCCTCTAGTATTGGCCCTCAAATCCAAACCCAGTAAATGCAGCTGCTGTCCTTCCAAATCTAAATAGCTTTTGTTTGGGAAAACTACCACTCTGCTGGAAAAAAATTCACTGAAAAAGTTTTCACTGGAGATCCAGGAATAAAGGTAACGATACAAAATCATAATGATCCATATGAACTATTCAAATTATTTATCACAGATGAGTTGGTTGATATTATTGTGCAACAAACTAATAAATATGCGGAACAGTTTTTAGCCAATCGTCCTCTTCTACGCTTTTCTAGATTTCATGCTTGGAAAGAAACAAACACCGACGAAATATTTATTTTATTGGCTGTGTATGTGCTGCTAGGTCTTATTTGGAAACCTGAAGTAGGAAAATATTATACAAACAAAAAATTGTTTTCCACCCCTGGTTTTACAAACCTCATCCCTCATAATAAATTAAAACTTTTGAACCGTTTCCTACACTTTGTGGACAACACTACCCCAGTCATGGAAAATAAAGCCAATTTTTGATTACATTACAAAAAAGTTTAGCGAAGTTTATGTTCCTAGTGGCAATGTCTCAGTAGATGAAAGCCTACTCTTGTGGAAAGGGCGGTTGAGTTTCTTACAGTACATAAAAATCAAAAGAGCACGATTTGGAATTAAATCATATATACTATCTGAGGCTAAAACAGGTTATATTTGGAAGGTAATAGTTTACACCGGAAAGGAAACTGAAATAGCCCAAAATACGCAACACCCTCATACAGTCAATGTAGTTCTGAAAGTAATGGAAGGTTTACTTGATCAAGGTTAGTGTGTGTACAGACAATTTTTATACCAGTCCAGAACTAGCACTTGTTCTAACTAGTAAAAATACCGATGTTGTTGGAACTGTCCGAAGCAATAGAAAAGGTTTGCCAAAAGATGCTGTAGAACAAAAATAATCAAAAAATGAGTCACTTGCTGTTGTTGAAAAAGAAGGGAGGATGATCTATGTCAAGTGGGTTGACAAAAGGGATGTTCACCTTTTATCAACTAGACATGAAATTAGCTATGTTCCGGTTTTATGAAGAGGAAAAGAAGTTGTAATACCTGAAATAGTTCATGACTATAACAAAAATATGGGCGGCGTCGACAGGGTCGACCAGATGTTGTCTGCCTATCCTATGGAACGTAAACGGCAGAAAATATGGTACAAAAAGGAGTTTCGGCATTTGGTAAATATGTGCATTCAATGCACGTGTATTACACCAAGAATCCGGGGGTTCAATGACTTCTCTCCAATTTACAGAAAATCTTGTAGAGCAAATTGTCTCAAAGCATCTGGACGAATCAAATAAACCAAAGAAAGGAAGACCCTCCGCTGAAGATGATCCACTATGTTTACTGCAAAGGCATTTTCCTGATTTTGTACCTTCCACAGAAAAAAGAAAAAATGCCATGAGGAGGTGTGCTGTGTGTTCCAAGCATAACATACGGCGCGAGTCACGTTATCAGTGTAATGAGTGCGACGTGGCACTTTGCGTTTCGCCATGCTTTAAAATATTCCACACACAGAAAAACTTCTAAAATGTGTAAAATTGTAGACTTGTGATGTACAGTTTTAGCCTAGTGTTTTTTTTTTCTTTTTTTCTAGTATTAGTGAATATATGGATATGTAGAACTGAAATTCTGTAAAAAACGTTAAAATGTAAGTAAATTTCACTTTCTTCCATAAAAATATTTTTTTTAAATTTTGATTTTATGTTTAATAGTTGTGTAATATTATAACAAATAAAAATAAGTAATAAAAAATAAGCACTTTTGGGTTGTTAAAGTGAAATTTAAATCGACCGTTAAGGGGGTCTTACAAAAATAGTTTGTAAAAATGGTGTATAAGTAAATGAGTTTTCTTAAAGATTTTAATTATTAAAGTTTAATTATTGTAAAATAAAACTAACTTAATATGACATAAAAGTGTTTAAATTACCTAAACTAGTGAGTGCTGATGCAGCTGCTTGAGTGTCTTTACACTTCATAGCTAACACCAACTGGTAACGATGAGCAGTTAATGCTTCCTTATAACTTCCATTACTAAAGTATGCTGATCCCAGGTTGCCATGGGCTCGACACTCGCCAGCAATATCGCCCAGAGATTTTGCTACTCTAAGATCTTGCTGCATGTAACTAATAGCCTGAAAATAATGGTTATAAAATTTAACTAACTATAAATCTAGAAAAGAAACCATGTGTTAAAACTAAAAATCAACTTCATACCAAAAAATGATAATTATAAACAAGCTTCAAAATATCTGTAATATTTTTAATCTATATTTTCATAATTATCATAAGAGAGTTAAACTAGCATAACACAAATAATAAATTATTTCCAATAATTATAAATTATTTCAATGTTTTTGTAAATTGTTTTCAATAAACAAATTGCAATTTAAAAACTAACACTATATTGGTTAAATATAAACTGACAAATCTATTTACAAGACTTATGTCTTCCCTTCCATCTTAAACACTTTTCTGGAGCTTCGCTTCCTTCTTCAACCCAGACAATTGTAATCAACTATAGAGACATTTCCAATTTTAACTAACTAAATACATATGAATTGATTACTTACATATATAGATGGTGTTATGCTTGTTTAAAAACTGTATAAGTCAAAAAAAATAATAAAATAGCAACACTGTACATCACTGCACTTCACTATACAAATTTTACATTGCAATTAAAATAGATATTACATGTTATAAATAACTTTAAAACTTAAAACTAAAAGAAAATATAATTTAGAAATATTTTTTTGAAGTTTAGAGAACTCTAAAATTGGGTCTTTTACATTTCCATTCAGTTCATCAATAAAATATGTCGATTGTAAGATGTCGGTTTCATTGTCACTCTTACTATCTGGAAGCAACATATCTCGTATTAAATCGCTCTATAAAGTGTCTTTAGCCATTATATCAATAAAGTAATATCTCTAAAAATAAAAATGAAATAAACTAAATGACTGAAAGATAAATTTAAAGCAAAAACAACAAACATGAAGCCAAAACAAAATTTACAGAAACTGAAAATTAAATAAAGGAAATGAGATATAGATAAAATTTAAAATAAACAACAACAAACTTTCAATGTAAACAACTCAGCACCAATAAAACACTCACTATCTGACCAAACCAGCATCTGTTGAACAAATGTCTGATAACTCTTGTAGGCCACACTTAACCAAATAGTTGTTGTTCATAAAATAAACTCTGAATGGCCTAAAAGTAAAGACATGTAAAGGATTATAAGATATAGGTTTCACTTAATAATAACATGCAATTATTATGAATAATTTTTGTCACAATTCAATCCAATCAATGTTATTTTAAATAATTTTTCATGTAACAAAATATAATACTTTTGAAATACAATCTTTTCAAAATATAGGACTTAAATTTTTATTGAATGAAGACGCATTAAACGAAGTAAAACATTTATTTCAATAAATAGCCTGTTTAAATAAATAGTTGTACCTGACTTGTAATTCAACCCCATTTATTTAAACATTAAATACTCTCTCTTTACAAATTATCTTACTTACCTTATCTAACTGATTTAAAGCCCAATATGCAGATGAGAGAGCAGAGAAGACGGATCCTCGAAGCTTCAAACTGCATGTACCGATCCTAAGTGCAGCTTCGAGCACTACAACAGCTGCTGCATATTGTCCAGCTCCAAGCAACTCTTGACCCACTACAGAAATTATTACAAATGGAGATTTATCTAACTTCATCACCTCTAACTGGTGGAACGTCGGTTCTAACGCACCTGTAATCACAGTTCAATAAATATTATATACGTTAAAGGCTGCCACAGTTTCAGTTATTAATATTATTAGTAATATATTAATATTAATATATTAGTAAACTCCTAGTTTAAAATTTTGGTATATATAAATAAGTATATTTACATTAGGTAATTTAATTTATTTTGGACCTAAAACAATCCTATATCTTGGACCATTATCTTAGATCAAACAGAATAAAAGATACCGAAACGTGTCAATTTTGGTAAATGAAAATCACTGTGGTTTGGGATGCATAAATGTATGTTATTATCCAGGGGGCATAATTCAGTTGTCGAAAAAAGATTAGAGCTTGATTTTTCTGTTTATAAGATTCCGCAAACTTACAAAATGACAATCAGCAAACTAGCAATCTGAACTAACTAGTAAGTTTAACAAATGTTACTTAGACATGTTTATGGTTATACTAGGCAATAATTATTAGTGTCCCGTAATTAGAAGAAACAAACAGTATATCTGCTCTATAAACAACTCTATAATCGACATGTAATCTACGAATTCAAACGCTATATCAGAGGCTGCTCTCGTGCTGGAACTTGCTTATTGAGGTTACTCAATCTTGTGTGTGTTGGGTAAGCGGGTGTTACGTTTATATTTTTAAAATTTTAACCACTATTTATGATTTTTGACACTTAAAATAACTTTTTTTTAATTTATAATGTGTTTTTAAAAAACATGTAAACATTCTTGAATTTTGTAGTCCATTATGTTCGGTGAATCTTATTAATCACTTAAACAATAGATTTAAATAAACTTTAAATTTAGTAAATTTGTTAAAACTTACTGTAACCTACCTTCAAGACCGTCACCGCTTGACCTGACATCTCCAAGCAGAAGACACTGATGAAGATCGGCACATAGCGATCCAAAACGTTCTGTCTCAGTAAGTTTTAACAAATTTACTAAATTTAAAGTTCGGATAGTCATAAACTATTGTTCAAGTGATTAATATATAAACATGTTAAGAAACCAACATAAATACAGTCCTAGTAAATAAGTTTCTGATTTTTTTTAATTCAAAAAATTATTTTTTTATGTTTTCAGATATCTAATGATACGGTGGTTTCAGTAATTTAAATACCAATTCCACATGTACATTATATGCAATATTATTTATTTTTAACCTGTAACTAGAAACATTGTCCGCCAGCTGCTTACAGAAACAACCGTCTAAATGTAGGCAACGATGTGGCAAACTTACAGAATTACCTTTAATTTAATATAATGTTATTATTATAAAATAATCGTGGATTTATCACTCTTTGTATTCATGCAAAGAAGGAACATGCGAATCATCGGATAATACTTCACTTTCACTGTGATCAGAAGGATCTAGAATGACTATATTCATAATTCGTCTTGTCCGCTGAGACACATTGATGTTAGATGTTGGCTGTGACATAGTAAAAAAACTTTTTTCAAAACAAATAAAATATTTAGGTAATTTATATACTTTCTTTACAAATTAACTAGATATTTACGATGAATATATGAGAAAAATTACTGCGCAACAAACTGTAACCTAAGTAGAAAACAAATTGGTTAAACAGAAATAACCAACTGTGGGACATCACATATACAATATAAACTACATACACTGGACTAAAGGACGGAGGAGCATGCAGCTGTGTAAATAACTTGTCGAAACCATGAAAGGTTTCGATTGCAGATAACAGATAATAAGAAATTTCTTGTTAAAGGCTTTAACAGAAGATTATCTAGAAGCTCAATAGAATAAAAGCAATGAATCACTTTTTATTTATATTTAAGCAAAAGATAGCTGTCTGGGAGACAGATGTTTCTCCCAGACAGATGTTTCTCGGTCTGGGAGACAGATGTTTCTTGTTATGTGTTAATACTAAATATTTATTTTAAAATTAATTTTAACCTCTTTTATTTTAACAAAAAGTTCACTAACACAAACCAACTCACTTAAGAGGTCTCATGATTTTCGCCAGGTATATTGCTAGCGTTATCAAAGACTTGAGCTCAACACATTATCTTTAAAATTGTAGAGTTTTAAATAAGTAACAGTATTGTCAAATAAAGTGAAATAAATGTCCCTGTTAGTATAATAAAACCCCTCTTGTCTGAACTTCGCTTGACCAAAATCCGGATTAACAGAAACGCTCAACTGAAAATGGAAAATTTCTGTAAATATGCCAGATCCAATCCGCACAAGGTGCCGTAACTTATGCTCCAACGTTGTAAACATCCAACGCAGAGGGGGAGAAAGGGGAGCTTGTTCTTGTTTTGTTAAAAAATACAATTACTGTAATATTTACAGCAAAACAGGTTTTATGTGTTTTACTTGAAGAAATATACCTTTAAATACTTAGCATTGCTTATCCGAAATTTTGACATCCTAAATGGTACATTGTTTCTGACAAGAGATTTTACTGTATTTTAATTATAAAAATCTAGAAATATTGTTATAATATTTTTAGGTAATTTGGGTCTGTTTCTCTATGGGTTTTTTATAAATATTATTTTTATTTACTGCATACATTAGATGATATTAATTTTCAGCCATTTATTTTCATGTCTAAGTAATTTCAATTTTTTAATGTTCGTAAAATTATGTCCTTTTGAATCTTGATTTAAATATAAATAATTGTATATTTGAAGTCGTTTAAGTGTTCTTTATATTTGTCTTTAATTTTGTTATTTGTTTCTCCTACATAACATTTGGCACCATCCTGCAAAATTATAATTCAAATTGATTTATAAATCAATTTATAAATTATATTAGTATTTATATCATTTCGTTTGAAATATGGATTTAAAATTGTTACTAATTCTGTAATCAGTATTTTAAGAAAATTTTATATTTGTGTTTTTAAATTCACAAAAATAATCATATTCCAAACAGAAATGAAAATGAGTATATTAGGAATTTCACAAAATGAAATTAGATTCATTTCATATTTTGAGAAAGAAACTGGTGAATATATAACCTTATTCTGGCATTTAAAATTATTAATTATAGTTCTTTTTTAACTTTATAAAAATATTATATTTTAATTTATCAACTGTCTTTATTTGATACCGCTTTTTAATGGGTATTTGAGAAATTATGCTTAATTCCTTAAACTTATTTATATTATTCATGGATATTCTATTAATGCTATATTAGTTATAAAAGCAACTCATTTTTTTCCTATGTGGATGAATTTTTTAGTAACTTTCGTAGTTTATGTTTCAATAAATTAGATCCTAAGAAATTGATTTTATTATATATTTCAAGGCCCTTGAATAATAAATTATTAAGTACCCTTATGTAAGATATATATACGAAGTTGATAAATTACTATTGTAAATACTTTTATCCACCACTAAGTGCAATGATTTTACCTTGTTGTGATGAGGCACCTTTCGGTCACTTGACCATTGTCGAATCCAGAATGGATTCGACAATGGTCAAGTGACCAAAAGGTGCCTCATCACAACAAGGTAAAATCATTGCACTTAGTGGTGGATAAAAGTATTTACAATAGTAATTTATCAACTTCATAAAGTCAGTGCAAAGGAAAAGTAATGGACAATATCAATATATATATATATATATATATATATATATATATATATATATATATATATATATAACTACAATTGAAATATGTTGCAATGATGCATACCTCTTAAAGGAGACTTCATAGAAGCCTCGACTAAGCCAGCCAGAAGCTGCATAGATTTTGGTTCTTGAGCAAGTCCAGAACTAAATGCAGCTAGCGCATCTCCATGTTTACCTAAGCATTGTAATGCTACCCCTTGCCGATAATAAGCCTGCAAATGTAAAAGTCGATAATTATAAAGCATTGAGCACTATTGTCATAACTATAGCGTTCTATTATTTTTTGAAATTCCAACTTTTATAATATTTTATTATAGTGTAACGTTTTTTTTATATTAGCGGGAAACTAGTATTTTACCGCCAAATAGTTCTGAGGGCAAACAGTTCTAATTGTCACCGCGAGATAGCGACAGGTGACCAATAATAAAACAGCTGAGCGGATAAAGTTCGATATTTCTGGTATAGTTTTGTGAATGAAATAAGTCCAGTCGTTGAGAGAGACCCAGACTAGCGAATCGAAAGAGATCTTCCTGGCAACCAATGCTTCCAACCGTATGCTAGCTTCCCCGAGGAAACCAGTAAGAGGTAATGCATGCATAAGTCCTAGTAACGACTCACAACAGGTAAACGACTCATTTAATATTTGTTGATAACTTGTACGTTTATTTAAACACACTGTCCATGGCCCGTGCAGGATTTTATGTCCGTTAATTGTACTCAACGGTATTTTAGAGTTAATATCAATGACTTCCCGTTTTATTAAAATCCTCCGACGAATTATTGCATACTTTTCATTTAAAAAAATTTTGTTACAGTTTGGTCTGTGGTATACTACCAACAAAGGAAAAAAAAGCTATGGAAACTGGTTGAGGTTTTTTTTATTATGACATTTTCCCAAACTTTTGAAAAATAGCCAAAAACATGGCATCGAAATGAGCTAATTACAAAAAGGTTTAGTGGTATTAAAGGAGTCATTATTATTATATCTAGCAGACTAAGTTGATCGGATTTTACAGATACTCTATTAAATTGATAGATCGAATACTTTATTATGAATAATAAATAATGCATTTTTATTTTCAGTTTAGTATCTATAAGTCATAAATAAACTCTACCTTAGGCCACTTTGGATTGAGTTCTCTTGCTCTTGTCGCATCTTGTAAAGCCTGTGTAAACTGTCCCATCTTAACAAGAGCTGCAGATCTATTAGAATATAATATATGATTTGTGGGATCAAGCTGAAGTGCATCGGAGTATAAGGCCACAGCTTTAGAGTAATCTCCCCCTTGACAAGCTGCGTTAGACAGACGAACTTTCTCCAAAAACAGTGCCTTGCTAGCAGCAGGCAGCTCTGCAGTTCCCTCTGGCTCGACCTAGAAACAATTATATAGTCTGTTCACTTAAATCGTTATACCTTGTACGCCAAAATAAACAGTACTGAAATAGTCTTAAGATTTTATTTTATTTTATTTCATTTTATTTTATTTTATTTACATAGTTTTACAAACACATACAAGTAAAAAGAAGCTAAATTGGTTAGAATCGGGTATAAACATGTTCTATATGACCAGCTTTCAATTTGAGGCAACACTCGCACTGTTCTTGAAGGTTTTGCATCATTTTTGTGAAGAATGGTTGTTTAATCTTTGGTATACACATCTTATTTTTTCTGTAGTTAGACAATAGTGGTCGGTGGGTCATCACAAAAAATGTTCTCCAACATGAAACCACTAACGTGGACATGACATTCATCCGAAACCATACGTCAGTCAGAAACTCAGGGTTTCCATACCACATTGCTAACATTGAAGCACAGTACTGAACTCAGGCTGTATTGTTTATACAGTTCCATGGTTGCACAGTTTGTATCTTGTAGGGAAATTTAACAATATTTTTGAGAATTCTTCTCACCGACGTATTACTTATATCCAGTTTCAAAGATTTTCAGTTTATGCTTCTTTTCGATGACTGTAACGCTTGGTGCAACATTCTTCCGCAATTTTCTTTGTGCAGACAGTATTTAGACAACCTGAAAAGCGCTTCCGCTGTGTCGAAACAGTACCTGATCTTCAAAATGTTTTAACAATACTAATAATTACGTTACTAAGTGGGTTTTTGTGAAATTATTCCTGAAAACGTAATGCAGTGTGTGGCAAACTTTGCCCAACGGCACATCCAATTCCAAACGAGCAAAAATAATCCTCTATGATAAAAATTTTCTCTGCAGTAGTTAGCAAAATGTCAGCAAAAAATAGCCTCAAACAAAATTCGTCAACACAAAACAGGCAGCAACAGCCAAAGATTGGTACAGCTGATCGAGAAGGCAACTACTGCTGATTTAGTAAGTTTCAGTACTGTTTATTTTCTCTCTGTTTATTGTTTCTGTTCTACTGTTTACTAACTGATATTCTCTTTCTAATGTTTGCCTTAATTAATTTCAACTTCAAACCAATAAGAAAGCTATTTCTAACCTTAAAGAAATTTTGTTATGTGGCTGAATGATCTAACGGGTAGAGCACTCAACTAATAATCTTAACGTCCTAGGTTCAATCCTTGGTAGGGCCAAAGAGTTTCTGGTTGTTTATTCAGGCCGCAGGTTGACTCAACCTGTAATGAGTACCTAGAGTAATAATAAGCACTAGAACCATAAGGCTTAAGGCAGCTCTACCTTCTCTTTCCTTAATGGCATAATAGAAGTCTTTATTATTAGAAATCAAGTAGTGTCTGGAGGTCTTCAGTTTATATTAATTTATTCTAGTATGAATACAGAGATTGTAGGTCACTGCCACTGTCAAACTACCCATTTCTGAGCTATCTTCAGTTTTTAATAATTTATTCTAGTATGAATACAGAGATTATGGGTCACTGCCACTATCAAACTACCCATTTCTGAGCTATCTTCAGTTTTTAATAATTTATTCTAGTATGAATACAGAGATTATGGGTCACTGCCACTGTCAAACTACCCATTTCTGAGCTATCTTCAGTTTTTAATAATTTATTCTAGTATGAATACAGAGATTATGGGTCACTGCCACTGTCAAACTACCCATTTCTGAGCTATCTTCAGTTTTTAATAATTTATTCTAGTATGAATACAGAGATTATGGGTCACTGCCACTGCCAAACTACCCATTTCTGAGCTATCTTCAGTTTTTAATAATTTATTCTAGTATGAATACAGAGATTATGGGTCACTGCCACTGTCAAACTACCCATTTCTGAGCTATCTTCAGTTTTTAATAATTTATTCTAGTATGAATACAGAGATTATGGGTGACTGCCACTGTCAAACTACCCATTTCTGAGCTATCTTCAGTTTTTAATAATTTATTCTAGTATGAATACAGAGATTATGGGTCACTGCCACTGTCAAACTACCCATTTCTGAGCTATCTTCAGTTTTTAATAATTTATTCTAGTATGAATACAGAGATTATGGGTCACTGCCACTGTCAAACTACCCATTTCTGAGCTATCTTCAGTTTTTAATAATTTATTCTAGTATGAATACAGAGATTATGGGTCACTGCCACTGTCAAACTACCCATTTCTGAGCTATCTTCAGTTTTTAATAATTTATTCTAGTATGAATACAGAGATTATGGGTCACTGCCACTGTCAAACTACCCATTTCTGAGCTATCTTCAGTTTTTAATAATTTATTCTAGTATGAATACAGAGATTATGGGTCACTGCCACTGTCAAACTACCCATTTCTGAGCTATCTTCAGTTTTTAATAATTTATTCTAGTATGAATACAGAGATTATGGGTCACTGCCACTGTCAAACTACCCATTTCTGAGCTATCTTCAGTTTTTAATAATTTATTCTAGTATGAATACAGAGATTATGGGTGACTGCCACTGTCAAACTACCCATTTCTGAGCTATCTTCAGTTTTTAATAATTTATTCTAGTATGAATACAGAGATTATGGGTCACTGCCACTGTCAAACTACCCATTTCTGAGCTATCTTCAGTTTTTAATAATTTATTCTAGTATGAATACAGAGATTATGGGTCACTGCCACTGTCAAACTACCCATTTCTGAGCTATCTTCAGTTTTTAATAATTTATTCTAGTATGAATACAGAGATTATGGGTCACTGCCACTGTCAAACTACCCATTTCTGAGCTATCTTCAGTTTTTAATAATTTATTCTAGTATGAATACAGAGATTATGGGTCACTGCCACTGTCAAACTACCCATTTCTGAGCTATCTTCAGTTTTTAATAATTTATTCTAGTATGAATACAGAGATTATGGGTCACTGCCACTGTCAAACTACCCATTTCTGAGCTATCTTCAGTTTTTAATAATTTATTCTAGTATGAATACAGAGATTATGGGTCACTGCCACTGTCAAACTACCCATTTCTGAGCTATCTTCAGTTTTTAATAATTTATTCTAGCATGAATACAGAGATTATGGGTCACTGCCACTGTCAAACTACCCATTTCTGAGCTATCTTCAGTTTTTAATAATTTATTCTAGCATGAATACAGAGATTATGGGTCACTGCCACTGTCAAACTACCCATTTCTGAGCTATCTTCAGTTTTTAATAATTTATTCTAGTATGAATACAGAGATTATGGGTCACTGCCACTGTCAAACTACCCATTTCTGAGCTATCTTCAGTTTTTAATAATTTATTCTAGCATGAATACAGAGATTATGGGTCACTGCCACTGTCAAACTACCCATTTCTGAGCTATCTTCAGTTTTTAATAATTTATTCTAGTATGAATACAGAGATTATGGGTCACTGCCACTGTCAAACTACCCATTCCTGAACTACTAGCTGGCCCAAATTTGTCAGTCAATATAGTTATCATTCTTGACCTCTTTACCCCATTTATGGTATATAGTGGAACCTCAATAAGTCGGACTCCGTTAACTCGGATCTCCTGATAACCCGGAACGATTTTGAAATAGAATAAAAAAACAATAAATAAGAAATAACAAAAAATTTAATAAATACAGTACATACATAAAAAGTCACACAACACAAGTCATAAAAAGCAACACTAAAATAGTCTAAGATCTACAAATAAACAAAATAATTAATGCAATGTTTTGTGCGTCTTATGCTGAAAAGACTACAGTATTGCACAGCACAAAAGCTCCTCACAAGTTTAAACAGCCAAAATTGACAAATTTGTTTGCCAAGAATTGGACTTTATCTTTATATACAATAAGTATGTTCATACACTGTGCACAATACTCTTTTTTTGATAAATATAAAGTAGTGTTTCTATGAGTTAGTTTGAGTTATTGAGGTTCTACTGTATTACTGAACAAAAATTAAAACATGAAAACAAATGTATCCCTTTTTACAAATCTTGAAATATTATTTCATTTATATTTATCTTTCCACTAGTTCTAACTATGGTAACTTTTACTCAAAAGCTGTGCAAGTAGATGGAACTTTTTTAATACTTTTGCATAAACAACTAAAAATTAACATAAACATAAAAACACTTATAAATAATTTTCTAAATAGTAAAAATTTCTTTAGAGCACATATTTAAATCAATTAAAAGACTGTTAAAAACCTACTGATATCTTTTTTTAAACATTTAAACAATATTTTACTATTCTATTTTTTATTCTGACAAGAAATAAAACTTAAAATATAATTTGTTTAAGACAGGTAAAATCATGCATTCATGATTCTTTTTTAAACATGTATTATTTTAATAAATTTTACAATTTTGACCAGACAAGATTTTCAATTAATTAAAATTTAACATAAGCCTACTATAAAATGTTTCTATTTTTTACAATATTATTTCGAGTTAGAATTGTGCACCTCAGAAGCCATTTTAAGATTTTTTTTCTTTACTCATTTTTATGTATTGTTTCGATTCAAGTATAGTGACATTAAAAGGTTTCTTCAATTTGATTTTCAAAATTGTTAAGGACAAACAAATATTTATTTAAATGTTTATTTACTGCATTAAACAATATTTCATCAGCATGAACTCCTTCATGGACAAAAATATAAGTTTTTTTATAAAAATGCAACAAGAAACAAAAAATTAATTCTTGTTTTCTTATATTTTAACTTATAATTATTTACTTTAAAATATAATTTACTTCAAGTTTAAAGAGAATCGTTTCTCATTTACATGTTATTTTTATAATTACTTCTAGGATCTTCTGAATATTTCTTAATACCATATTTATCTGCCATTCCTGGCTTTCTCATTGTACTTCCGAGATGATCCCATCTACTTCAAGTATTATATAGTATTTGCTGTTTCAGGTAGATGAGATCATCCTGAAACATGACATTTAAAATATAATAATAAAACCACCAGATAAATTTGATTCTAAGAAATATAAAATAAAAAAAATTTCTGCTTAAAATATTATTTTGGCATTTTTTAAGAGTTGAGTTATTTTCTGGGGCTCTTTGTACGAGTTTAAACATCTATTGGAAAATAATTCAGATTTATAATGTAAATTCTTTTTTTTAACTTGTACGACAACCAATCAAAATGAAATTACAGGTTACAGTTCGAAGAGAGACAATGATTAGTTAAAGATTAATTAGTTAAATTCAATTAGTTTAAAAAATCACAGGGACATTTCTACTTTGTAAACTTTTTAAATAAAAAGAACCTGTGTTTAAAAATTATTTTTATTTATAAATAATGTGTTTATAAAGGCTCAGAAACTTTTTACAATGCTTGAGTTGGTATATACAAATTGTTTAAGATACAAGAATACAATTTAAGTTAGCCTTATCTAAGGATGAAGTATTTCACATTTAAACCTTGTAGTTTTATCTAATTTTAAAAATATTTTCAGCATAAATAAATGGGTTTTTTGCAACTTCAAAGGAATCAGCCAGTATCATTATTATTGCCTACGAGGGATATGTATGACCATAGGTATGGGAACTGTGATCATACTTAATCCTTTAGGTTAGGGGCATAAAAACCCCCTGTAGAGGATATAGAGGGAATCATGCATAACATGTGCAGGAACCTGCAATATATGTACCTTGAGAATTCAATAAAGATTGCTCGTCTTTATACAACTCTTAGGTTCTAGCCCTTTGGGTTCTACACAAATATTCACAAAGTTTTTCTAGATTGCCAAGGAGTTCTGTCTGTTTAAGAATTTGTCATATGGGTATAACTAATTTTAAAAATACTTAACTAAGTGAATACATAATTGCTTACTTGCTGACGCGTTTCAAAACATTTGTTCCTTTTACGAAGCCCTTGGGTATAACTAGTTTTAACAAGCCCTAATTGAGTTGTACTATAAAACTAAAAACAATTGGCAATCCTTTAGAGACTGACTGGAAGTCAAACTAAACCTGAGGATGAAGGTTAATGTCTTTCTTGTAATTTTACTTGAGAAAAAAACTTTTTATCTTCTCTGTCTGTAAACACCTGTTAATAAGTCACTATCAAATGGAATAAAATATCAAGAAAATAGAGTTGGTAATGTAACAGCATATTAATAGGTCACCCAATCAAATAACATCAAGAAAATAGAGTTGGTAATGTAACAGCATATTAATAGGTCACCCAAAAAATAACATCAAGAAAATAGATTTGGTAATGTAACAGCATATTAATAGGTCACCCAAAGAAATAACATCAAGAAAAAACAGTTTGTAAAGTAACAGTATATTAATAGGTCACCCAATGAAATAACATCAAGAAAATAGTGTTGGTAATGTAACAGCATATTAATAGGTCACCCAATGAAATAACACCAAGAAAATAGAGTTGGTAAACAAATTCAATCTGGAAGGTTTTTCAGGAATCCTGCACCTACACGCCACTATTTGTGTGCTTAGATCATAGGCTGCCAATATTATTGTAAATTTCGTATGTACACAAGTATAGACTAATTATAAAAAACTACTGACAAACATCAGCTACTGACTGACACAAGTAAAACCTATACTGATCTTCTCTCTCCAGTTGACATAAAAACTGCTGAAACATTTTATTATGTTTAGACCTCTGACAGAAAGTTAATAGGACATAAATATACTTCTTTGTTTATGCTGTAAGTTTCGACAGTTGATAAATGTCACTTAGAAAAGATAAATATCACTTATAAAACAGTCTTCTAGTTTTGAGCGTGACATATCAGAAAATAAAATCTCTTGAAGCAAACTAATCAATCAAGAAATGGCGACATTCATGACTAGCTGGACAACACCTGCTACTAATAAATTCTATTGACTAGCTGATCTAGTCCGTAAACAGCAATGCATTAAAAATAGTTAAATACACGCATACTGTTTTAAAGATATGGCTACCACATAGCAAATATCCAATATAACAACTATTTTAAAATTCTGTAGTAAATCATTCATCTTTTTATTTTGTCTTTATTTTATTCTTAACAAATACTTCTAAAAAAATGTTTTTTTTCATAAGGTTTAGTCATGTCTTAAGAGTACTACAAAAATAAGTCTGTTCAGAGTGTAATTAGTAAAAAAAAGCTAAAATTATGCTAAATCTAAAAAAAAGTTAAAGTATGTCCTATAAATAACGTCAGTGACACCATAATAGAGGCAGCTGACTATACTTACAAATGAGCTTTTGTTTGCTTAGGAATTTTTTCAATTTAATGAATATATCTTTGTGTTAAACCTACTACAGCTTACAGATAAGGTGACAGATATTAAATGCCCTACTCTGCAACCTGGTTCGATTGATAAGAATATTTCTAGTTTTAAACTCTCAACTATTGAAGGAATTAATAATACAATAAATAAAAACCATTCTATCTACACAATACTATAAAATACCAAGACCTTATATATATATATATATATATATATATATATATATATATATATATATATATATATATATATAGGATAGGACATCCTATATATGTTATTATAGAATAACATGAGTATCCTCCACACATGCAACAAAGGCCATAAATTAAACACACTAGAACAATATGAAATATACATACAAAGCAAAAAACACATAAAACTGACATCCTCAATGAACAAACACTACACAGATCACACATACTCTTCGATCACATCACTTCTAACTTTCAAAAATTGGTACCAAAGAAGCACAACTGCAGCAATCCTAGTGGCAAAAATACGAGGCTGAAGAAGTCGTAAGATATATTTATATATATAAGTGTGTGTTTGTGTGTGTGTATGATGAATAGATAATATCCGAAGTACATCCGTTCATTTTGGAGTGCATAAAATCGCAGTTCCGACGTTTTGCTAGAATCTCATCTAGCATTGACGAGTACAACCCAACAAAAGTTGAGGGGCAAAACTGTATTTGGGTTCACCTCATCTATGGTAGATGAGATTCTAACAAAACGTCAGAACTGCGATTTTATGCACTGCAAAATAAACAGATATATTCCGAATATTAACTATTCATCATATTTTTCCATCAGTAAAGAAATACCTAACAGCATGTACGAGTATATATTTATAGAAAATTATAAAACCTATTATTAATACACAGCTCTAGGTTTGTACCAACTGTCCACTGTTCGACCAGAATATAATACAATACTGTCAAAATAAATTGTCATCAATGCAGTGCCTAGTGCTACATAACACAAAATACCTAATATTTAATCACTAATTCAATAAATGAGAAGATTTAAGAATATATATAGCTAATTAAGACAAAAAAATTTTAATCCATAAAAATTTTAACGCCTTATATCTGAGAACACCTATTAATATAGAAGCAAAAAATTTTTTCAGAAAATCACAGTAATTTTATGATATACCAAAACTATAGAACCAATATTAGTCCTTATAAAAGGCAAACTCTTAAGAATAATAAAACTATACAGTATACTTTCAAATAGAAAGAAGTCCATCATAGCATATAGCATTCATACTGCAAGTTAAGTGGAAAAACAATTATTTTACAAAATAAAAATTTCAAGGCAAGGTGTAAGATTATTGTTTTCTATCATTCCTACAGCCAGACTGCTATATAGGTTTTTCATAGAAAGAAGTCCATCATAGCATATAGCATTCATACTGCAAGTTAAGTGGAAAAACAATTATTTTACAAAATAAAAATTTCAAGGCAAGGTGTAAGATTATTGCTTTCTATCATTCCTACAGCCAGACTGCTATATAGGTTTTTCATAGAAAGAAGTCCATCATAGCATATAGCATTCATACTGCAAGTTAAGTGGAAAAACAATTATTTTACAAAATAAAAATTTCAAGGCAAGGTGTAAGATTATTGTTTTCTATCATTCCTACAGCCAGACTGCTATATAGGTTTTTCATAGAAAGAAGTCCATCATAGCATATAGCATTCATACTGCAAGTTAAGTGGAAAAACAATTATTTTACAAAATAAAAATTTCAAGGCAAGGTGTAAGATTATTGCTTTCTATCATTCCTACAGTCAGACTGCTATATAGGTTTTTCATAGAAAGAAGTCCATCATAGCATATAGCATTCATACTGCAAGTTAAGTGGAAAAACAATTATTTTACAAAATAAAAATTTCAAGGCAAGGTGTAAGATTATTGCTTTCTATCATTCCTACAGTCAGACTGATATATAGGTTTTTCATAGAAAGAAGTCCATCATAGCATATAGCATTCATACTGCAAGTTAAGTGGAAAAACAATTATTTTACAAAATAAAAATTTCAAGGCAAGGTGTAAGATTATTGCTTTCTATCATTCCTACAGTCAGACTGCTATATAGGTTTTTCATAGAAAGAAGTCCATCATAGCATATAGCATTCATACTGCAAGTTAAGTGGAAAAACAATTATTTTACAAAATAAAAATTTCAAGGCAAGGTGTAAGATTATTGTTTTCTATCATTCCTACAGCCAGACTGCTATATAGGTTTTTCATAGAAAGAAGTCCATCATAGCATATAGCATTCATACTGCAAGTTAAGTGGAAAAACAATTATTTTACAAAATAAAAATTTCAAGGCAAGGTGTAAGATTATTGTTTTCTATCATTCCTACAGCCAGACTGCTATATAGGTTTTTCATAGAAAGAAGTCCATCATAGCATATAGCATTCATACTGCAAGTTAAGTGGAAAAACAATTATTTTACAAAATAAAAATTTCAAGGCAAGGTGTAAGATTATTGTTTTCTATCATTCCTACAGCCAGACTGCTATATAGGTTTTTCATAGAAAGAAGTCCATCATAGCATATAGCATTCATACTGCAAGTTAAGTGGAAAAACAATTATTTTACAAAATAAAAATTTCAAGGCAAGGTGTAAGATTATTGCTTTCTATCATTCCTACAGTCAGACTGCTATATAGGTTTTTCATAGAAAGAAGTCCATCATAGCATATAGCATTCATACTGCAAGTTAAGTGGAAAAACAATTATTTTACAAAATAAAAATTTCAAGGCAAGGTGTAAGATTATTGTTTTCTATCATTCCTACAGTCAGACTGCTATATAGGTTTTTCATAGAAAGAAGTCCATCATAGCATATAGCATTCATACTGCAAGTTAAGTGGAAAAACAATTATTTTACAAAATAAAAATTTCAAGGCAAGGTGTAAGATTATTGCTTTCTATCATTCCTACAGTCAGACTGCTATATAGGTTTTTCATAGAAAGAAGTCCATCATAGCATATAGCATTCATACTGCAAGTTAAGTGGAAAAACAATTATTTTACAAAATAAAAATTTCAAGGCAAGGTGTAAGATTATTGTTTTCTATCATTCCTACAGCCAGACTGCTATATAGGTTTTTCATAGAAAGAAGTCCATCATAGCATATAGCATTCATACTGCAAGTTAAGTGGAAAAACAATTATTTTACAAAATAAAAATTTCAAGGCAAGGTGTAAGATTATTGTTTTCTATCATTCCTACAGCCAGACTGCTATATAGGTTTTTCATAGAAAGAAGTCCATCATAGCATATAGCATTCATACTGCAAGTTAAGTGGAAAAACAATTATTTTACAAAATAAAAATTTCAAGGCAAGGTGTAAGATTATTGTTTTCTATCATTCCTACAGCCAGACTGCTATATAGGTTTTTCATAGAAAGAAGTCCATCATAGCATATAGCATTCATACTGCAAGTTAAGTGGAAAAACAATTATTTTACAAAATAAAAATTTCAAGGCAAGGTGTAAGATTATTGTTTTCTATCATTCCTACAGCCAGACTGCTATATAGGTTTTTCATAGAAAGAAGTCCATCATAGCATATAGCATTCATACTGCAAGTTAAGTGGAAAAACAATTATTTTACAAAATAAAAATTTCAAGGCAAGGTGTAAGATTATTGTTTTCTATCATTCCTACAGCCAGACTGCTATATAGGTTTTTCATAGAAAGAAGTCCATCATAGCATATAGCATTCATACTGCAAGTTAAGTGGAAAAACAATTATTTTACAAAATAAAAATTTCAAGGCAAGGTGTAAGATTATTGTTTTCTATCATTCCTACAGCCAGACTGCTATATAGGTTTTTCATAGAAAGAAGTCCATCATAGCATATAGCATTCATACTGCAAGTTAAGTGGAAAAACAATTATTTTACAAAATAAAAATTTCAAGGCAAGGTGTAAGATTATTGTTTTCTATCATTCCTACAGCCAGACTGCTATATAGGTTTTTCATAGAAAGAAGTCCATCATAGCATATAGCATTCATACTGCAAGTTAAGTGGAAAAACAATTATTTTACAAAATAAAAATTTCAAGGCAAGGTGTAAGATTATTGTTTTCTATCATTCCTACAGCCAGACTGCTATATAGGTTTTTCATAGAAAGAAGTCCATCATAGCATATAGCATTCATACTGCAAGTTAAGTGGAAAAACAATTATTTTACAAAATAAAAATTTCAAGGCAAGGTGTAAGATTATTGTTTTCTATCATTCCTACAGCCAGACTGCTATATAGGTTTTTCATAGAAAGAAGTCCATCATAGCATATAGCATTCATACTGCAAGTTAAGTGGAAAAACAATTATTTTACAAAATAAAAATTTCAAGGCAAGGTGTAAGATTATTGTTTTCTATCATTCCTACAGCCAGACTGCTATATAGGTTTTTCATAGAAAGAAGTCCATCATAGCATATAGCATTCATACTGCAAGTTAAGTGGAAAAACAATTATTTTACAAAATAAAAATTTCAAGGCAAGGTGTAAGATTATTGTTTTCTATCATTCCTACAGCCAGACTGCTATATAGGTTTTTCATAGAAAGAAGTCCATCATAGCATATAGCATTCATACTGCAAGTTAAGTGGAAAAACAATTATTTTACAAAATAAAAATTTCAAGGCAAGGTGTAAGATTATTGTTTTCTATCATTCCTACAGCCAGACTGCTATATAGGTTTTTCATAGAAAGAAGTCCATCATAGCATATAGCATTCATACTGCAAGTTAAGTGGAAAAACAATTATTTTACAAAATAAAAATTTCAAGGCAAGGTGTAAGATTATTGTTTTCTATCATTCCTACAGCCAGACTGCTATATAGGTTTTTCATAGAAAGAAGTCCATCATAGCATATAGCATTCATACTGCAAGTTAAGTGGAAAAACAATTATTTTACAAAATAAAAATTTCAAGGCAAGGTGTAAGATTATTGTTTTCTATCATTCCTACAGCCAGACTGCTATATAGGTTTTTCATAGAAAGAAGTCCATCATAGCATATAGCATTCATACTGCAAGTTAAGTGGAAAAACAATTATTTTACAAAATAAAAATTTCAAGGCAAGGTGTAAGATTATTGTTTTCTATCATTCCTACAGCCAGACTGCTATATAGGTTTTTCATAGAAAGAAGTCCATCATAGCATATAGCATTCATACTGCAAGTTAAGTGGAAAAACAATTATTTTACAAAATAAAAATTTCAAGGCAAGGTGTAAGATTATTGTTTTCTATCATTCCTACAGCCAGACTGCTATATAGGTTTTTCATAGAAAGAAGTCCATCATAGCATATAGCATTCATACTGCAAGTTAAGTGGAAAAACAATTATTTTACAAAATAAAAATTTCAAGGCAAGGTGTAAGATTATTGTTTTCTATCATTCCTACAGCCAGACTGCTATATAGGTTTTTCATAGAAAGAAGTCCATCATAGCATATAGCATTCATACTGCAAGTTAAGTGGAAAAACAATTATTTTACAAAATAAAAATTTCAAGGCAAGGTGTAAGATTATTGTTTTCTATCATTCCTACAGCCAGACTGCTATATAGGTTTTTCATAGAAAGAAGTCCATCATAGCATATAGCATTCATACTGCAAGTTAAGTGGAAAAACAATTATTTTACAAAATAAAAATTTCAAGGCAAGGTGTAAGATTATTGTTTTCTATCATTCCTACAGCCAGACTGCTATATAGGTTTTTCATAGAAAGAAGTCCATCATAGCATATAGCATTCATACTGCAAGTTAAGTGGAAAAACAATTATTTTACAAAATAAAAATTTCAAGGCAAGGTGTAAGATTATTGTTTTCTATCATTCCTACAGCCAGACTGCTATATAGGTTTTTCATAGAAAGAAGTCCATCATAGCATATAGCATTCATACTGCAAGTTAAGTGGAAAAACAATTATTTTACAAAATAAAAATTTCAAGGCAAGGTGTAAGATTATTGTTTTCTATCATTCCTACAGCCAGACTGCTATATAGGTTTTTCATAGAAAGAAGTCCATCATAGCATATAGCATTCATACTGCAAGTTAAGTGGAAAAACAATTATTTTACAAAATAAAAATTTCAAGGCAAGGTGTAAGATTATTGTTTTCTATCATTCCTACAGCCAGACTGCTATATAGGTTTTTCATAGAAAGAAGTCCATCATAGCATATAGCATTCATACTGCAAGTTAAGTGGAAAAACAATTATTTTACAAAATAAAAATTTCAAGGCAAGGTGTAAGATTATTGTTTTCTATCATTCCTACAGCCAGACTGCTATATAGGTTTTTCATAGAAAGAAGTCCATCATAGCATATAGCATTCATACTGCAAGTTAAGTGGAAAAACAATTATTTTACAAAATAAAAATTTCAAGGCAAGGTGTAAGATTATTGTTTTCTATCATTCCTACAGCCAGACTGCTATATAGGTTTTTCATAGAAAGAAGTCCATCATAGCATATAGCATTCATACTGCAAGTTAAGTGGAAAAACAATTATTTTACAAAATAAAAATTTCAAGGCAAGGTGTAAGATTATTGTTTTCTATCATTCCTACAGCCAGACTGCTATATAGGTTTTTCATAGAAAGAAGTCCATCATAGCATATAGCATTCATACTGCAAGTTAAGTGGAAAAACAATTATTTTACAAAATAAAAATTTCAAGGCAAGGTGTAAGATTATTGTTTTCTATCATTCCTACAGCCAGACTGCTATATAGGTTTTTCATAGAAAGAAGTCCATCATAGCATATAGCATTCATACTGCAAGTTAAGTGGAAAAACAATTATTTTACAAAATAAAAATTTCAAGGCAAGGTGTAAGATTATTGTTTTCTATCATTCCTACAGCCAGACTGCTATATAGGTTTTTCATAGAAAGAAGTCCATCATAGCATATAGCATTCATACTGCAAGTTAAGTGGAAAAACAATTATTTTACAAAATAAAAATTTCAAGGCAAGGTGTAAGATTATTGTTTTCTATCATTCCTACAGCCAGACTGCTATATAGGTTTTTCATAGAAAGAAGTCCATCATAGCATATAGCATTCATACTGCAAGTTAAGTGGAAAAACAATTATTTTACAAAATAAAAATTTCAAGGCAAGGTGTAAGATTATTGTTTTCTATCATTCCTACAGCCAGACTGCTATATAGGTTTTTCATAGAAAGAAGTCCATCATAGCATATAGCATTCATACTGCAAGTTAAGTGGAAAAACAATTATTTTACAAAATAAAAATTTCAAGGCAAGGTGTAAGATTATTGTTTTCTATCATTCCTACAGCCAGACTGCTATATAGGTTTTTCATAGAAAGAAGTCCATCATAGCATATAGCATTCATACTGCAAGTTAAGTGGAAAAACAATTATTTTACAAAATAAAAATTTCAAGGCAAGGTGTAAGATTATTGCTTTCTATCATTCCTACAGTCAGACTGCTATATAGGTTTTTCATAGAAAGAAGTCCATCATAGCATATAGCATTCATACTGCAAGTTAAGTGGAAAAACAATTATTTTACAAAATAAAAATTTCAAGGCAAGGTGTAAGATTATTGTTTTCTATCATTCCTACAGTCAGACTGCTATATAGGTTTTTCATAGAAAGAAGTCCATCATAGCATATAGCATTCATACTGCAAGTTAAGTGGAAAAACAATTATTTTACAAAATAAAAATTTCAAGGCAAGGTGTAAGATTATTGCTTTCTATCATTCCTACAGTCAGACTGCTATATAGGTTTTTCATAGAAAGAAGTCCATCATAGCATATAGCATTCATACTGCAAGTTAAGTGGAAAAACAATTATTTTACAAAATAAAAATTTCAAGGCAAGGTGTAAGATTATTGTTTTCTATCATTCCTACAGCCAGACTGCTATATAGGTTTTTCATAGAAAGAAGTCCATCATAGCATATAGCATTCATACTGCAAGTTAAGTGGAAAAACAATTATTTTACAAAATAAAAATTTCAAGGCAAGGTGTAAGATTATTGTTTTCTATCATTCCTACAGCCAGACTGCTATATAGGTTTTTCATAGAAAGAAGTCCATCATAGCATATAGCATTCATACTGCAAGTTAAGTGGAAAAACAATTATTTTACAAAATAAAAATTTCAAGGCAAGGTGTAAGATTATTGTTTTCTATCATTCCTACAGCCAGACTGCTATATAGGTTTTTCATAGAAAGAAGTCCATCATAGCATATAGCATTCATACTGCAAGTTAAGTGGAAAAACAATTATTTTACAAAATAAAAATTTCAAGGCAAGGTGTAAGATTATTGCTTTCTATCATTCCTACAGTCAGACTGCTATATAGGTTTTTCATAGAAAGAAGTCCATCATAGCATATAGCATTCATACTGCAAGTTAAGTGGAAAAACAATTATTTTACAAAATAAAAATTTCAAGGCAAGGTGTAAGATTATTGCTTTCTATCATTCCTACAGTCAGACTGATATATAGGTTTTTCATAGAAAGAAGTCCATCATAGCATATAGCATTCATACTGCAAGTTAAGTGGAAAAACAATTATTTTACAAAATAAAAATTTCAAGGCAAGGTGTAAGATTATTGCTTTCTATCATTCCTACAGTCAGACTGCTATATAGGTTTTTCATAGAAAGAAGTCCATCATAGCATATAGCATTCATACTGCAAGTTAAGTGGAAAAACAATTATTTTACAAAATAAAAATTTCAAGGCAAGGTGTAAGATTATTGCTTTCTATCATTCCTACAGTCAGACTGCTATATAGGTTTTTCATAGAAAGAAGTCCATCATAGCATATAGCATTCATACTGCAAGTTAAGTGGAAAAACAATTATTTTACAAAATAAAAATTTCAAGGCAAGGTGTAAGATTATTGTTTTCTATCATTCCTACAGTCAGACTGATATATAGGTTTTTTCATAGAAAGAAGTCCATCATAGCATATAGCATTCATACTGCAAGTTAAGTGGAAAAACAATTATTTTACAAAATAAAAATTTCAAGGCAAGGTGTAAGATTATTGCTTTCTATCATTCCTACAGTCAGACTGATATATAGGTTTTTCATAGAAAGAAGTCCATCATAGCATGTAGCATTCATACTGCAAGTTAAGTGGAAAAACAATTATTTTACAAAATAAAAATTTCAAGGCAAGGTGTAAGATTATTGCTTTCTATCATTCCTACAGCCAGACTGCTATATAGGTTTTTCATAGAAAGAAGTCCATCATAGCATATAGCATTCATACTGCAAGTTAAGTGGAAAAACAATTATTTTACAAAATAAAAATTTCAAGGCAAGGTGTAAGATTATTGCTTTCTATCATTCCTACAGTCAGACTGATATATAGGTTTTTCATAGAAAGAAGTCCATCATAGCATATAGCATTCATACTGCAAGTTAAGTGGAAAAACAATTATTTTACAAAATAAAAATTTCAAGGCAAGGTGTAAGATTATTGCTTTCTATCATTCCTACAGTCAGACTGCTATATAGGTTTTTCATAGAAAGAAGTCCATCATAGCATATAGCATTCATACTGCAAGTTAAGTGGAAAAACAATTATTTTACAAAATAAAAATTTCAAGGCAAGGTGTAAGATTATTGTTTTCTATCATTCCTACAGTCAGACTGCTATATAGGTTTTTCATAGAAAGAAGTCCATCATAGCATATAGCATTCATACTGCAAGTTAAGTGGAAAAACAATTATTTTACAAAATAAAAATTTCAAGGCAAGGTGTAAGATTATTGCTTTCTATCATTCCTACAGTCAGACTGATATATAGGTTTTTCATAGAAAGAAGTCCATCATAGCATGTAGCATTCATACTGCAAGTTAAGTGGAAAAACAATTATTTTACAAAATAAAAATTTCAAGGCAAGGTGTAAGATTATTGCTTTCTATCATTCCTACAGCCAGACTGCTATATAGGTTTTTCATAGAAAGAAGTCCATCATAGCATATAGCATTCATACTGCAAGTTAAGTGGAAAAACAATTATTTTACAAAATAAAAATTTCAAGGCAAGGTGTAAGATTATTGCTTTCTATCATTCCTACAGCCAGACTGCTATATAGGTTTTTCATAGAAAGAAGTCCATCATAGCATATAGCATTCATACTGCAAGTTAAGTGGAAAAACAATTATTTTACAAAATAAAAATTTCAAGGCAAGGTGTAAGATTATTGCTTTCTATCATTCCTACAGTCAGACTGATATATAGGTTTTTCATAGAAAGAAGTCCATCATAGCATATAGCATTCATACTGCAAGTTAAGTGGAAAAACAATTATTTTACAAAATAAAAATTTCAAGGCAAGGTGTAAGATTATTGCTTTCTATCATTCCTACAGTCAGACTGCTATATAGGTTTTTCATAGAAAGAAGTCCATCATAGCATATAGCATTCATACTGCAAGTTAAGTGGAAAAACAATTATTTTACAAAATAAAAATTTCAAGGCAAGGTGTAAGATTATTGTTTTCTATCATTCCTACAGTCAGACTGCTATATAGGTTTTTCATAGAAAGAAGTCCATCATAGCATATAGCATTCATACTGCAAGTTAAGTGGAAAAACAATTATTTTACAAAATAAAAATTTCAAGGCAAGGTGTAAGATTATTGCTTTCTATCATTCCTACAGTCAGACTGATATATAGGTTTTTTCATAGAAAGAAGTCCATCATAGCATATAGCATTCATACTGCAAGTTAAGTGGAAAAACAATTATTTTACAAAATAAAAATTTCAAGGCAAGGTGTAAGATTATTGCTTTCTATCATTCCTACAGCCAGACTGCTATATAGGTTTTTCATAGAAAGAAGTCCATCATAGCATATAGCATTCATACTGCAAGTTAAGTGGAAAAACAATTATTTTACAAAATAAAAATTTCAAGGCAAGGTGTAAGATTATTGCTTTCTATCATTCCTACAGTCAGACTGATATATAGGTTTTTCATAGAAAGAAGTACATCATAGCATATAGCATTCATACTGCAAGTTAAGTGGAAAAACAATTATTTTACAAAATAAAAATTGCAAGGGCAAGGTGTAAGATTATTGCTTTCTATCATTCCTATAGTCAGACTGATATATAGGTTTTTCATAGAAAGAAGTCCATCATAGCATATAGCATTCATACTGCAAGTTAAGTGGAAAAACAATTATTTTACAAAATAAAAATTTCAAGGCAAGGTGTAAGATTATTGCTTTCTATCATTCCTACAGTCAGACTGCTATATAGGTTTTTCATAGAAAGAAGTCCATCATAGCATATAGCATTCATACTGCAAGTTAAGTGGAAAAACAATTATTTTACAAAATAAAAATTTCAAGGCAAGGTGTAAGATTATTGCTTTCTATCATTCCTACAGTCAGACTGATATATAGGTTTTTCATAGAAAGAAGTCCATCATAGCATATAGCATTCATACTGCAAGTTAAGTGGAAAAACAATTATTTTACAAAATAAAAATTTCAAGGCAAGGTGTAAGATTATTGTTTTCTATCATTCCTACAGTCAGACTGCTATATAGGTTTTTCATAGAAAGAAGTCCATCATAGCATATAGCATTCATACTGCAAGTTAAGTGGAAAAACAATTATTTTACAAAATAAAAATTTCAAGGCAAGGTGTAAGATTATTGCTTTCTATCATTCCTACAGTCAGACTGATATATAGGTTTTTTCATAGAAAGAAGTCCATCATAGCATATAGCATTCATACTGCAAGTTAAGTGGAAAAACAATTATTTTACAAAATAAAAATTTCAAGGCAAGGTGTAAGATTATTGCTTTCTATCATTCCTACAGCCAGACTGCTATATAGGTTTTTCATAGAAAGAAGTCCATCATAGCATATAGCATTCATACTGCAAGTTAAGTGGAAAAACAATTATTTTACAAAATAAAAATTTCAAGGCAAGGTGTAAGATTATTGCTTTCTATCATTCCTACAGCCAGACTGCTATATAGGTTTTTCATAGAAAGAAGTCCATCATAGCATATAGCATTCATACTGCAAGTTAAGTGGAAAAACAATTATTTTACAAAATAAAAATTTCAAGGCAAGGTGTAAGATTATTGCTTTCTATCATTCCTACAGCCAGACTGCTATATAGGTTTTTCATAGAAAGAAGTCCATCATAGCATATAGCATTCATACTGCAAGTTAAGTGGAAAAACAATTATTTTACAAAATAAAAATTTCAAGGCAAGGTGTAAAATTATTGCTTTCTATCATTCCTACAGCCAGACTGCTATATAGGTTTTTCATAGAAAGAAGTCCATCATAGCATATAGCATTCATACTGCAAGTTAAGTGGAAAAACAATTATTTTACAAAATAAAAATTTCAAGGCAAGGTGTAAGATTATTGCTTTCTATCATTCCTACAGTCAGACTGATATATAGGTTTTTCATAGAAAGAAGTCCATCATAGCATATAGCATTCATACTGCAAGTTAAGTGGAAAAACAATTATTTTAGAAAATAAAAATTGCAAGGGCAAGGTGTAAGATTATTGCTTTCTATCATTCCTACAGTCAGACTGATATATAGGTTTTTCATAGAAAGAAGTCCATCATAGCATATAGCATTCATACTGCAAGTTAAGTGGAAAAACAATTATTTTACAAAATAAAAATTTCAAGGCAAGGTGTAAGATTATTGTTTTCTATCATTCCTACAGCCAGACTGCTATATAGGTTTTTCATAGAAAGAAGTCCATCATAGCATATAGCATTCATACTGCAAGTTAAGTGGAAAAACAATTATTTTACAAAATAAAAATTTCAAGGCAAGGTGTAAGATTATTGCTTTCTATCATTCCTACAGTCAGACTGCTATATAGGTTTTTCATAGAAAGAAGTCCATCATAGCATATAGCATTCATACTGCAAGTTAAGTGGAAAAACAATTATTTTACAAAATAAAAATTTCAAGGCAAGGTGTAAGATTATTGCTTTCTATCATTCCTACAGTCAGACTGCTATATAGGTTTTTCATAGAAAGAAGTCCATCATAGCATATAGCATTCATACTGCAAGTTAAGTGGAAAAACAATTATTTTACAAAATAAAAATTTCAAGGCAAGGTGTAAGATTATTGCTTTCTATCATTCCTACAGTCAGACTGCTATATAGGTTTTTCATAGAAAGAAGTCCATCATAGCATATAGCATTCATACTGCAAGTTAAGTGGAAAAACAATTATTTTACAAAATAAAAATTTCAAGGCAAGGTGTAAGATTATTGTTTTCTATCATTCCTACAGTCAGACTGATATATAGGTTTTTTCATAGAAAGAAGTCCATCATAGCATATAGCATTCATACTGCAAGTTAAGTGGAAAAACAATTATTTTACAAAATAAAAATTTCAAGGCAAGGTGTAAGATTATTGCTTTCTATCATTCCTACAGTCAGACTGATATATAGGTTTTTCATAGAAAGAAGTCCATCATAGCATGTAGCATTCATACTGCAAGTTAAGTGGAAAAACAATTATTTTACAAAATAAAAATTTCAAGGCAAGGTGTAAGATTATTGCTTTCTATCATTCCTACAGCCAGACTGCTATATAGGTTTTTCATAGAAAGAAGTCCATCATAGCATATAGCATTCATACTGCAAGTTAAGTGGAAAAACAATTATTTTACAAAATAAAAATTTCAAGGCAAGGTGTAAGATTATTGCTTTCTATCATTCCTACAGTCAGACTGATATATAGGTTTTTCATAGAAAGAAGTCCATCATAGCATATAGCATTCATACTGCAAGTTAAGTGGAAAAACAATTATTTTACAAAATAAAAATTTCAAGGCAAGGTGTAAGATTATTGCTTTCTATCATTCCTACAGTCAGACTGCTATATAGGTTTTTCATAGAAAGAAGTCCATCATAGCATATAGCATTCATACTGCAAGTTAAGTGGAAAAACAATTATTTTACAAAATAAAAATTTCAAGGTAAGGTGTAAGATTATTGCTTTCTATCATTCCTACAGCCAGACTGCTATATAGGTTTTTCATAGAAAGAAGTCCATCATAGCATATAGCATTCATACTGCAAGTTAAGTGGAAAAACAATTATTTTACAAAATAAAAATTTCAAGGCAAGGTGTAAGATTATTGTTTTCTATCATTCCTACAGTCAGACTGCTATATAGGTTTTTCATAGAAAGAAGTCCATCATAGCATATAGCATTCATACTGCAAGTTAAGTGGAAAAACAATTATTTTACAAAATAAAAATTTCAAGGCAAGGTGTAAGATTATTGCTTTCTATCATTCCTACAGTCAGACTGATATATAGGTTTTTTCATAGAAAGAAGTCCATCATAGCATATAGCATTCATACTGCAAGTTAAGTGGAAAAACAATTATTTTACAAAATAAAAATTTCAAGGCAAGGTGTAAGATTATTGCTTTCTATCATTCCTACAGCCAGACTGCTATATAGGTTTTTCATAGAAAGAAGTCCATCATAGCATATAGCATTCATACTGCAAGTTAAGTGGAAAAACAATTATTTTACAAAATAAAAATTTCAAGGCAAGGTGTAAGATTATTGCTTTCTATCATTCCTACAGTCAGACTGATATATAGGTTTTTCATAGAAAGAAGTCCATCATAGCATATAGCATTCATACTGCAAGTTAAGTGGAAAAACAATTATTTTACAAAATAAAAATTGCAAGGGCAAGGTGTAAGATTATTGCTTTCTATCATTCCTACAGTCAGACTGATATATAGGTTTTTCATAGAAAGAAGTCCATCATAGCATATAGCATTCATACTGCAAGTTAAGTGGAAAAACAATTATTTTACAAAATAAAAATTTCAAGGCAAGGTGTAAGATTATTGCTTTCTATCATTCCTACAGTCAGACTGCTATATAGGTTTTTCATAGAAAGAAGTCCATCATAGCATATAGCATTCATACTGCAAGTTAAGTGGAAAAACAATTATTTTACAAAATAAAAATTTCAAGGCAAGGTGTAAGATTATTACTTTCTATCATTCCTACAGTCAGACTGATATATAGGTTTTTCATAGAAAGAAGTCCATCATAGCATATAGCATTCATACTGCAAGTTAAGTGGAAAAACAATTATTTTACAAAATAAAAATTTCAAGGCAAGGTGTAAGATTATTGTTTTCTATCATTCCTACAGTCAGACTGCTATATAGGTTTTTCATAGAAAGAAGTCCATCATAGCATATAGCATTCATACTGCAAGTTAAGTGGAAAAACAATTATTTTACAAAATAAAAATTTCAAGGCAAGGTGTAAGATTATTGCTTTCTATCATTCCTACAGTCAGACTGATATATAGGTTTTTTCATAGAAAGAAGTCCATCATAGCATATAGCATTCATACTGCAAGTTAAGTGGAAAAACAATTATTTTACAAAATAAAAATTTCAAGGCAAGGTGTAAGATTATTGCTTTCTATCATTCCTACAGCCAGACCGCTATATAGGTTTTTCATAGAAAGAAGTCCATCATAGCATATAGCATTCATACTGCAAGTTAAGTGGAAAAACAATTATTTTACAAAATAAAAATTTCAAGGCAAGGTGTAAGATTATTGCTTTCTATCATTCCTACAGCCAGACTGCTATATAGGTTTTTCATAGAAAGAAGTCCATCATAGCATATAGCATTCATACTGCAAGTTAAGTGGAAAAACAATTATTTTACAAAATAAAAATTTCAAGGCAAGGTGTAAGATTATTGCTTTCTATCATTCCTACAGCCAGACTGCTATATAGGTTTTTCATAGAAAGAAGTCCATCATAGCATATAGCATTCATACTGCAAGTTAAGTGGAAAAACAATTATTTTACAAAATAAAAATTTCAAGGCAAGGTGTAAAATTATTGCTTTCTATCATTCCTACAGCCAGACTGCTATATAGGTTTTTCATAGAAAGAAGTCCATCATAGCATATAGCATTCATACTGCAAGTTAAGTGGAAAAACAATTATTTTACAAAATAAAAATTTCAAGGCAAGGTGTAAGATTATTGCTTTCTATCATTCCTACAGTCAGACTGATATATAGGTTTTTCATAGAAAGAAGTCCATCATAGCATATAGCATTCATACTGCAAGTTAAGTGGAAAAACAATTATTTTACAAAATAAAAATTGCAAGGGCAAGGTGTAAGATTATTGCTTTCTATCATTCCTACAGTCAGACTGATATATAGGTTTTTCATAGAAAGAAGTCCATCATAGCATATAGCATTCATACTGCAAGTTAAGTGAAAAAACAATTATTTTACAAAATAAAAATTTCAAGGCAAGGTGTAAGATTATTGCTTTCTATCATTCCTACAGTCAGACTGATATATAGGTTTTTCATAGAAAGAAGTCCATCATAGCATATAGCATTCATACTGCAAGTTAAGTGGAAAAACAATTATTTTACAAAATAAAAATTGCAAGGGCAAGGTGTAAGATTATTGCTTTCTATCATTCCTACAGTCAGACTGATATATAGGTTTTTCATAGAAAGAAGTCCATCATAGCATATAGCATTCATACTGCAAGTTAAGTGGAAAAACAATTATTTTACAAAATAAAAATTTCAAGGCAAGGTGTAAGATTATTGCTTTCTATCATTCCTACAGTCAGACTGCTATATAGGTTTTTCATAGAAAGAAGTCCATCATAGCATATAGCATTCATACTGCAAGTTAAGTGGAAAAACAATTATTTTACAAAATAAAAATTTCAACGCAAGGTGTAAGATTATTGCTTTCTATCATTCCTACAGTCAGACAGACTGATATGTAGGTTTTTCATAGAAAGAAGTCCATCATAGCATATAGCATTCATACTGCAAGTTAAGTGGAAAAACAATTATTTTACAAAATAAAAATTTCAAGGCAAGGTGTAAGATTATTGCTTTTCATCATTCCTACAGTCAGACTGATATATAGGTTTTTCATAGAAAGAAGTCCATCATAGCATATAGCATTCATACTGCAAGTTAAGTGGAAAAACAATTATTTTACAAAATAAAAATTTGAAGGCAAGGTGTAAGATTATTGCTTTCTATCATTCCTACAGTCAGACTGATATATAGGTTTTTCATAGGAAGAAGTCCATCATAGCATATAGCATTCATACTGCAAGTTAAGTGGAAAAACAATTATTTTACAAAATAAAAATTTCAAGGCAAGGTGTAAGATTATTGCTTTCTATCATTCCTACAGCCAGACCGCTATATAGGTTTTTCATAGAAAGAAGTCCATCATAGCATATAGCATTCATACTGCAAGTTAAGTGGAAAAACAATTATTTTACAAAATAAAAATTTCAAGGCAAGGTGTAAGATTATTGCTTTTCATCATTCCTACAGTCAGACTGATATATAGGTTTTTCATAGAAAGAAGTCCATCATAGCATATAGCATTCATACTGCAAGTTAAGTGGAAAAACAATTATTTTACAAAATAAAAATTTCAAGGCAAGGTGTAAGATTATTGCTTTCTATCATTCCTACAGCGAGACCGCTATATAGGTTTTTCATAGAAAGAAGTCCATCATAGCATATAGCATTCATACTGCAAGTTAAGTGGAAAAACAATTATTTTACAAAATAAAAATTTCAAGGCAAGGTGTAAGATTATTGCTTTCTATCATTCCTACAGTCAGACTGCTATATAGGTTTTTCATAGAAAGAAGTCCATCATAGCATATAGCATTCATACTGCAAGTTAAGTGGAAAAACAATTATTTTACAAAATAAAAATTTGAAGGCAAGGTGTAAGATTATTGCTTTCTATCATTCCTACAGTCAGACTGATATATAGGTTTTTCATAGAAAGAAGTCCATCATAGCATATAGCATTCATACTGCAAGTTAAGTGGAAAAACAATTATTTTACAAAATAAAAATTTCAAGGCAAGGTGTAAGATTATTGTTTTCTATCATTCCTACAGTCAGACTGCTATATAGGTTTTTCATAGAAAGAAGTCCATCATAGCATATAGCATTCATACTGCAAGTTAAGTGGAAAAACAATTATTTTACAAAATAAAAATTTCAAGGTAAGGTGTAAGATTATTGCTTTTCATCATTCCTACAGTCAGACTGCTATATAGGTTTTTCAAAACTGAACCTAGTCAAACATCAATATAGCCAAACACATTGTTCACTTCCCTTTTAATGGCCAGTTTCACAGAAGGGCAGCTTTAGGATTTATTTTTTGGATAGGCACAGTTTAGAGAAGTTTTGACTAATAAAGGAAGGGGGCTAGCGTCCACCTTAGAAAATATTTAAAATTTAAATGGTTTGTTTGAGGGCATTTTTAGTCTCAGAGCAACATCCCAGGAAAAACAATTCAACATGAAACTACAACTGACAGGAAATAATACGTAAAGTAATTCAAATAAAATCTCATAAAGCAAACATTCAAGAATAATTAAATAATAACTAACACCAACTCACAACTAATAGTTTTCTAATACACATTTCAATGACAAGGTCGTCATTATCATCCTCATCATCATTCTAACTTATGTAGCACAAGTTCTGGACTTTGAATTAAAGTAGAATAGGAATGGGTCTGTGGCAGAGTAGGGATGGGATTTTGAAAGTCAACCCGCCACTGCCAAAGACTGAAATTACAAAACGAAGCAAGCTACAGCACTAGTAAATCGCTCCACCACACAGTTACGATCACACTGAGCGACAAATGGAGGTTTAACGTCGAATTGGTAACAAGGCTTACCCACGCAGCAAGATGTGGATTTCCCATTCGCCGAGACAGTGACCCCACTAAATCTGACCGATTTCACCTACATAGAAGCCTATTCTGTTTTAAATCAAAGTATAACTAAAAATTTTGTTACAGTTATATTTTAAAATTTGTCTATGTACATTTGTTGATGGTGATGACTTTATGAATGAAATTTGTATGAGATTACAAATTATGAATTGTAAGTTAGTTGTTTGTTATTATTAAATTAATGCACTTACCCACAAGTAACGCGCAAAATTTGGTATAAACCTCCAATGAATTACACATAACCTAATCCAAATAATAAACTAATGGATCAAAAACTAACTAAAAAACCCAATACATGGGTCATCATTATAACTAAGGACCTTCACATAAAAGTACAAGATTCCATTAACAATAATAATAACTTCATTAATAATTTCTTGAGGACTGTGAACTAATTTTAACTAGATAAATTGAAACCCACTAACCAAAATATAAAAATGTTTTAGTAAATCTTTAGTAGAATAAAAGATTTTTGTATTTTGGTTAGTGGGATTTAACTTATTTAGTTAATAATTTCAATAAGTTAGTTTTTCTATCCTATCTTTTTCTTTAAAAAACAATATCAATTTCTATAACTACTGAATGATCTTACTATTACAACTGAATAGTTTAAATCTAACATTTTAAACAGAAAACAGAAATATCTCACACAATTCTACATGTTATCTTTGATATAAATAATATCTTTATACATACATTTATTTCTCAGAAACAATAAACATCCTCCAAAAAATACTTACAGCTACAACATCCAAAAAGCACCCAAAAGACCCATAATTATCAACATAAACGAACTAAACACGTCACAAAAGATGTGCATGCTCATAGATTCAAAGTATAAAAAATGCAAAATGTAATGCATTGAAGAAACCAAAATATAAATGGGAAATCATTTCTAGATATTGTATGCTACTATCACTAACTGTCTACAATTATACCCTGAGAAAGCTTAACTAACTGTTGGTTAGTAATCACATAGATAATTAGTGAATTTTATTAATAAAGGACGGGTTTATATACGAGTCAATAACATTTATTTTCAAAATAACGGTGATGTTTTGACATCATTACAATGACTCATTGACAGTCAGTATTGACTGTCCATGACAGTATTATTGGCCTGATGAAGATGGCAAACTAGCTGTTGAAACATTGCAGTTATTTTGAAAATAAATATTATTGACTCGTATATCAAACATCTTTTATCAATATCAAGACTTGTGAGTATGTATATATATATATATATATATATAATGTGTTAATTTTAGTAATTTTTTTTTAATATACCCATTTAATAATGGTTACAAGCATGCTGTATGATGTGTAGTAACAAAAGTAGTGATGAATATATTAACAAGACCATAAAAGGAATTAAGATATTAATATTATTTCAGGATTAGAATCTATGGAATCTGTTAAATCTGTGAGGGACGTGTTGGAAACAGATTTTTGAGCAATTTGTTTTTGTGGTCAAATATATCCCCCGTCTCAGGGTAAGTTGAGGCAAGCCAGGTACCTGGAGGATTAGGAACTGCTCCGCCAATGAATAGGCGAGCATACCCTGGCGAGTACATCCCATTAGAGACGCATCACCGATTACTCCACTTAAAAACGTTAATCTAATAAATACGCATTTTATCAGAAAAAAATACTGTTTTCTTAATTATTATTAAACAAACAGTTGTGTGTATGTCTTGTGTTAGTCGGCCAACTTTAAGTGTGATTACCAGCTACGCTTGTATTAAAAATTTGTAATAAGCTTCAGTTATAACAATTACCATGAGACAAACACTCAGTTGTTTGTTTAATAATAATTAAGAAAACCGTATTGTTTTTCTCAAATAATGCGTATTTATTAAATTAACGTTTTTAAGCAGAGTAATCAACGATGCGTCACTAATGGGCTGTACTCACCAGGTCTTCCCCACCTATTCATCGGCGGAGCAGTTCCTAATCCTCCAGGTACCTGGCTAGTGTCAACTTACCCTGAGACGGGGTATAGTAACCACGATTTTTTAAATAAGTTGATGTTTGTTTTAAAGATTTATCCCCATGAGTGTCTTGGTGCAAAATCAAGATTTTTTTAAAAAAATATTAGCCACTGTCTCTGTCAAAGATTTAATAAATGTTGTAACACACTTTAGATGGTGTTACATATTAAAATAGGAAATTTCAGAAAACAAACAAGAATGTATTCGAAAATGTAACAATATTGAACTAGATAAAAAAAATTGTGATTTGTTAACATAGACTTGGGATGCGAGGCTACACCTTGTTAAAACAGCTAAGTGAACAAATTCAAACTTTGGTGAACTATCACAAAATGTAAATGCTTAAACAGTTTAATACAAAATTAATAAACTTTAAATTTTTCAATACGTACATAAATGTAATTTATGCATTATTTGGTGCATTTGTTTTCAGTTTAAATTGTAAGAATTAATTATGAAAAGAACAAGCAAGCAAACTCGAAAACAGAGTCATTTCAGCCATTGATTTATTAATATGTAAATTTCCTCATAAGTCAAATGTTCACTAATCAGTAACTAACCCGTTGTCTAAAAAATATGTATTTTGGTTTGTAACTTTATAATTTTTTTGCTAAATAAAACATGTTTGATTTGTTTTAATTGAAATTTAAGAGAGCAATTATTTAACGAACACACAAATTCCATACATCTTAATTTAATGAGCCTTTAAACCATTATTTAATAAGACTTTGCAGGTCATTCTCAAAATATGTAACTATAAACTCCAAAATTTAAATATAAACTGCAACACACTAGAACAACATGAAATTTACAAACACACACAAACTCAAAATGCAAACATATTAAATGAGCAAACCCAACTCAAATCACAATTACTCTTTGATATTATTGAAAACCTGCCTTTAAAACTGTCACTGCTTTCCAAACTCCAAGCATAAAATTTAGACAGTGATGAAGATCACCATGGAGCGATCAAAAACGTTCTGTGTCGGTAAGTTTTTACAAATTTACAAAATTAAAGTTTGGATAGTTATAAATTAATGTATAAGTGATTAATTATGTTTCACCAATCTTAATTGACTACAAAATTCAACATTTGCACTAAGTCTATTATTGACACACATTAGCTTTGATTTGACCTTTTTAATAATTATACAAAATTTCTTCAAGAAATAAAGGTATCTGATGAGACAAATAAGAATCTTAACCCATTTCTTCCCAATAGGACAACATCTATATTTTGTGATTTTTCCTCATTTAATCTACATTTCTACTATAGAATTATTAAAACAAAACCTGAATATGAATCTGATGGTTTTAGTTTTTGAGTAATGTCCTGTTGCGTTCGCGCAACTTTGGGAGTTCCCTGCATCTCGTGGAGTTGCGTTAATGCAACGTTGGGAAATGGAGTGTGCTGAAAAAAAACACGACAATCATTACATGAAATGATTTATTGAAACAAAATGTACACATAGTTTTACGTTTTACAATTTATTTCAATCTGAATTTTGAAATGTTTCAAAACATTCAACATGTAAAAACACTTGACATTCTTGCATGTGTAGACTATTTGACTGAGGCACACTTTACATCTCCGTCTTGCAATACTTTTGTTTCGGTCTACGATGTGGTCAGTTTGGTCTTTTCGTACATCGTCTGGTAGAGTAATTTTACTGCAGTGACCTAATAGCAGATTTTTGCTGCACTTGTCAGGTTCTTCAATATTTGCTGATCGAAGTAAGGAGATAACAAGCTGCAATCTAAACTCTATGTGACTGATTTTATTTCCGGTTGATAAAATATAAAATTTCCATGCATTTACTATAGCACAATCAATTCCATTTACAAATAAGGTCCCCCAACATTATTTACCTCTTATTCTAATTCTGTAATTGGCAATAGCATTATCATGAGAATCCACTCCGCCCATTCCTTTATTATAATCATTGATAACATTCGGCTGCTTTACAAAGTCCTGTTTCCTTCTTTTCGATTGTAGCATTTTACATTTACGGTTGGTTTAACTGATCCGTAATTTGTTATGACTGTAACAACTGAATTATCCCGCTATCGAACAACAAAAATATTCTCTTTTATATCAAAGGCAAATTCATAACTTCCTTTCGGAGCTTTTAGAAAATGTTTCACTGATGTAAGCAGAATATTGTGCAACCTATTTTACCTTATTGTTCCTGCTACTAAGAAATTCATCTTTGTCAGTTTACTTGCTAAACTGTAAGTACTGAAAAAATTATCATAAAAAATTATTTGATTCTCTGGATTTTCAACTATTCTTAATAAGTTATAAATTATCTTCTCTCCTAAACCATAGCCGTTGTTTATTTCACCACTTTTTCCCCCATATGGCTCAAAACTGTATACCTAACCATCATCAGAAGCAATACACCCTATTTTGAAACCGAATCTCACTGGTTTTCCTCTCATGAACATTTTTGCTGAATGACGTCCAAAATAGGGCACCATTTGCTCATCAATTGATAATTTATGTGAAAACACTCCAAACTGACGAAATTTGGTATTTAATTCATCAAAATAGGGACGGACTTTTGAAAATTTATCAGATTTATCTAGTTTATTGTGGTTTGATAAATGGATGTACTTTTTGATTTCATCAAATTTATTTCTAGACATTGTATCTTGTACAAATGGTACACCTTTATCAAGATCTTTACTCCAATACATTTTTGATTGAGGTAGCGAATGATACCCGGTCAGTATGAGAATTACAAAAAATTGTCTCACTTCTGGACGAGTTAAAGAAAGGTTATGGTGATTTTTTTCCTTAGCATAAGATACAGAAAAATCAACAATTTTGTCCAGGAACAAATGATCAAAAAATAAATTGAATGTTTCAATAGTTGTTAGTCCACCATATTGATTTTTTAGTTGTTCCAGCATAATTCTTTTAAAAGAACCAGCAATATCCAAAGGAACGCTATTACTATTTATAACAATTTTATTATCGTCGATATCTTCTTCGTCGGTATTTTCATCAACGTCAGGTGGTATAATAACTGCATCGACATCGGATGCGGCTTCCTCTTTCTCAATTTCATCAAGAACTGCAAGCAATTCTTCTGCTGTTTTATAACACTTATGTTTAAAACTCATAGAGGATCTACTGGTCAATTGTTTTGAACATGAACGATATATCTCAACTGCCGGGAAACTCCCAACATTGCGTCAACGCAACACATACGAACTCTGTTGAATAAAGGGGAAGTGGAGAGCTGTGGTTCAACGAACATGACTCAGCAGTGAAGTAAACATGATAAGAATAGCTGACATAGTAAAAGGTTTTGTTCCAAGAATCGACAGATGTTTATTTCTTACACCAAAAATATTGATTTTCTTGAAATTTATTTTATCGTAATTGAAGTCCTTAATGACAAAGAAATATCATTAAAAACAAAATAGTTATTGCATGATAGAAATATACTGTATTCTTAGAATAAATAACACACTTCAAATTGAAAATTACTCACTATATGGAGGAATAGTGTGCAATATAATATACTGTTGCGTTTACACAACGTTGGGAAGAAATGGGTTAACCTAACCAAAGAAAGTATTTGGAGAGGGGGTTCTTCAAAAGTATATGGGGACAGAGCTATATGATCCTGGGTCATACAACAAGTGTATGACTATAAAACATTGGCCTGTCCATGTATTTGTAAGGTTTTTAACTTCCTGACTACCATTGTCCGGTCCCATTGTCACTGATGGAATACATGCTTTCCTATAACAAGTTCGAAGCTCAATGAGGTACTCAGGAGTTAGGTAGGATAAACAGCTCTACTCTCCCTAAGTCAGCACCATTGTGAAGTTGATTGCAGGCCACAGGGTTTAACACCAGAGAATATCAGGAATTCAGTGTAAAGTGGGTTAGGGGTGGGAAAAGAGTACAAAGGCAACCGCAAAGTGCTCTACATCATAAGGTCCCACCAAGATCCTATGACAATCATAATCATAAATGAAGATACAGGACCTTATGCATTTCTAGCATCACTTTTGCGTGATTAGAAACTGTGATACATTGGGTACATTTAATATTGATACATCTTTTAGCCATATGATAATAAAATCAAAGGTGGTGAACCTTTAGCTGTTTGTGCAATCACTACCATTATAAATTTAATATTAGTAGAGTAAGTCAGACTGTGACACCAGCTATTGCCACTTCCTCCTAAATAATTTATTGTGATATGTTTTTTTGGGAAATAGGTATTAATGTTATTTAAGCCGTCAAATCAAGTTTTAAAGACAGGACTATGAAATCATAACACTCATGGATCACTTTTAGTCATTTCCAACCCCTTGAACTCTGAACCTTAGCTCAACTAAAAAGTATGGTCACAAAACTATAATACTGAGCACAGGCACTCACAAATGCTAAAATTAGCTATTCATCATTCGGTTCAGAAGCAGGTTATCTAAGTAAGGAAATTAAATTTGTATACAAGAAGAGCGACTAAGAATATGATTATAGTATGTGTTAGGATATTTTAAGAGCTACATGAATTGTAGCTAAACAATTGATAGATGCCTAATAATTTCTGTGCTGCCATTAAGAATTCACATTCTCAATGTATCTCAAAATTGTTTACAATTAGCATTGCCAAGTTATGTATCATATAAACCTTTATACGTTGAATAGGTAGATAAATCACTTTTCATTTTTGGTTGTTTTAATTCTGTGATGATTGTTTTCATCACTCACCAATTTTAGCTTTTCAAGAGATATCAACTATTTACTAGATGTTCCAAATATTCTCCCAACACATTATTAAGGTTTTCTCCCATATTTTAAGTACATTGTTCGCTAAAGTAAAATCTCCTTCTATTGTTCCATTATGCTACTGAATATTTTAAATGTGTTAAAAGAAGATATATAATTACAGGTATCAAAGTAATTCTAAGCTTTTCAGAATTTAGCCTTGAAAGTAGTCCTGACCGATTCTATAATGAGGACCATGCTGAAATTAGACACAATAATAATGTTGGAGAATTACAGGGTCTATACTGTAATAATAATATTCCTACCAATGTAACTGTGAGTGGTCTTACCTGGATAGTTTCGTACCAATCAGATTGGATTAGCAATAGGATTTGTTGCAGATTATACATTATGTAACAATATTTTAATGTTAAATCATGTTTGGATGATTTAAACAGAAATTAGTTTAGATAAGTATTTGCAAAGAACTAAAAAGGATATTTACAAAGAACTTATTTTCTTATATTGGATATTTAATATTTAGACATTAGATATTCCTTCTAATTAAAATATTTCTAAATGGTTGTAAACTCTTATCCTAGTTTACAGTGAAAAATCAATTATCTGGTCCTTGACTAGCAATAGTGCTTAAATATTCAACAATTCAAGCTCATAGAAACATTTTAAATCAGAATGTATACAGTCCTGACTCTTTAAGCACTGCCAACATGCAATGGATCTAATCAGTGAAAAAAATCTGTATGTATGCTTATATATGTTAAAAATTTGTTCAAGCCAATTATATTTATTTCAAAATTCACACATACTAAAAACTTGAGATGAAAACATCTTAATTCTGATAACTGATTGATTCAAATTGCAGTAGACGTTTTCAGTATGTTGTTTTCTCATCTTATGCTTCATGAGATTATGCTAATATATATCTATATAAGCACATATATACATACATGCACACACAAACAAATTGCAGCTGCATTTCATTACATTTTGCATCTACATTATACTTTTCGAATGCAGAAGTTTCATAATACAATCAAAATAACAAAAGCATATGTAGTGCGTGGAAATATTGTCTACATGCAAGAAAGGAGCATATAATAGGCAATGCCTATAATATAAATGTATATAATAATTGAGACAAATGTTATTCACAAATTATTAAACCAAAATTATGTTGGAAGATATTAAAATTTACATACCTCACATAAATCCCTCTGCAACATGTCGGAGTGTCGAGGTTAAAATGCCCTTTAATCATGACTGCTTATCACCTCCTTGCACTTAACTTTCAGATCATTTTTCTAATCACATTTCCTTCATATTATTTTTACACTTATAATTTTAATTCAATCAACTTGTAGAACAAGTTAAACTACTTATTTTAACTGTTTCAACACTGTAAATCACTGATACGTTTTTGCTCGACCGAGTAATATTTTAAAAAATGTTCTGATTTAGGAAAAACACTGTTTAAAATCTGCTGTGGTATAGTTGTATCAAATTATTCTGGTGAGAAATTGATGCTTTTACTTCGCAACCATCTCCCTAAAACAAACCAGAAGTATCTATTACAAACAATAATGAAAAAAGATTAAAACACAGAACATATAGAAGAAATTATATACTAAAGAAATTAATTGGAATTTGAATGGAGATTTATCTAAAATTAAAACAAATGTTAACCAAATAACTAAATTAATATAGCACTTATTTATCCTATTTGTAAAGAGAAATATATATAATTTATTTTACAAATATCACAAGACAGATAATTTATATTGGAAGAAGGATAAGCTGAGGAAAAGTAACGAGGATAATAAAATAGAACAATGTATCACAAGGCTTGGAACATAAAGAGCTTTTGCAATGTTGCACTTTTATAAATCCAGAAACTATATTAGCAATACAATCCCTTTCACTATTTAAAAAAAAGAAGGAATAACGTCAAGTAATAATAATGAAATATATGCCTATGAAAACGAGGAAAAACATTTAGCCTACTTGTAGGTAACAAAATTACTTCCTCTTAAATCAAGTACTTTTTTTTTTAATGCATCGTTAAAAACCCTACAAGAACTAGCAATTACAAAACACATCCCAAATGATGGCCTCTTCAGAAAGAGTCAAACCTTTTTAGATATTCAAGCAAGACAATTGTGGCAACATTATATGGAATAAAAGGTTTAGAATAAAATTACACAATTACATTGACAGGGACATGGTGGAAGTTTTTCTGTAGCCCATAAGGTACATAACTGCTCGAAAACAAATTAGTTGTTTAATAATCAATCATTCATGATTTGCTTGGAAAACTATCTTTCTTTTTATTCTAAACAACACCAAAGAAAAATATACTTACAATTCTGTTGTTTATTTGTATTAAAAAAAAAAAAAAAAAAAAAAAAAAAAAAAAAAAAAAAAAAAAAAAAAAACACACACACACACACACACACACACACACACACACACACACACACACACACACACACACACACACACACACACACACACACACACACACACACACACACACACACACACACACACACACACACACACACACACACACACACACACACACACACACACACACACACACACACACACACACACACACACACACACACACACACACACACACACACACACACACACACACACACACACACACACACACACACACACACACACACACACACACACACACACACACACACACACACACACACACACACACACACACACACACACACACACACACACACACACACACACACACACACACACACACACACACACACACACACACACACACACACACACACACACACACACACACACACACACACACACACACACACACACACACACACACACACACACACACACACACACACACACACACACACACACACACACACACACACACACACACACACACACACACACACACACACACACACACACACACACACACACACACACACACACACACACACACACACACACACACACACACACACACACACACACACACACACACACACACACACACACACACACACACACACACACACACACACACACACACACACACACACACACACACACACACACACACACACACACACACACACACACACACACACACACACACACACACACACACACACACACACACACACACACACACACACACACACACACACACACACACACACACACACACACACACACACACACACACACACACACACACACACACACACACACACACACACACACACACACACACACACACACACACACACACACACACACACACACACACACACACACACACACACACACACACACACACACACACACACACACACACACACACACACACACACACACACACACACACACACACACACACACACACACACACACACACACACACACACACACACACCCTAATGAATAAACAGCTCAATAAACTAACAATCAATATGGTTTATTTATGACATTTCAATTATTTACATTTTAAGTACTTGGAATGTGCATAGGAGAAACTAAATATAGTTTGAACAATACACACTACGTAAAGTAGCACGAATCGTAGCTTTACTTAAAATTATATTTTCAAAGTAACCAAAGTAAAGATTTTTTTTTTAATTGATTTATTTCCTGTTATTTAACTTATAAATGAAAATTAATTTTATCTTATACGTCAGTTAAAAATGGTGGAATTTACGAGTAAATGTGAACATTAACCTAATATTTATACCTACATTCCTCGCAAGCAGGAATAAATATATATCCTGATCCAAATCAAATGTCAAGAAATAATGGCCATTTAAATTTTTAGAATATCATAATAAATGTTTAACTTCAAAACAAGACGAAATGGAAATAATCACAGTTATAGGAGTTGCACTTGGACAAGACAATAGTACTTTGCCATCTTCCTGTCACAAATTTCACTTGTTATCACCTTGCACTCTATTACAAAATTACGGTTTACATTATTAGGAAAGAAAATAATTTAAGAATAACATTTTCACCCTCTAAAACGTGTAAACGCACTTGCTAAAAGAACATTCAAGTTCAACCACTCGAAATTCCGGAACCTGTGAAAGATAAACCACGTACAATTTTTAAGTGGAGAAAACAGTGCCCACAGATCATAAGTCAATGCTGGTGCCTAGTAATGCCTATCTAAAGCACCCACCGTCCATCGCATTCCAAAGTGACCGCCATCTTGGAATGCAGCTGAACATCTCCGATTCCCAACACAATGCCATTCCGCCGAGCGTACACATCCCCAGTTAAAGAGGAGAGGGTAACAGATAGTGGAATTTGGTTCAAACTAGACCTACTAATGTTTATCCACGAGAGAATAGCTGAACGCGTAAAGTGAAAGTTACGTTCTACTGACGACCACAGAGTCAGATTCATTTTAAAAGAAACACCTATTCTTAAAAAGAATAAAATATTTAATATTTTTAAATCGATAAAATATTCTACAAAACTGATGAAATTTTATCATTTATAAGTAAGTCATCAATAATTTAACTAGGTTTAAATAGAATAAAAATAAAATATTAAAACGATATTGATTAAATATTGTTGTTTAGAATAATTCCATTATTTTAGTATATTACCTCTCACAATTATATTCCTAAAAGATAACATGATATAATGTTAAAATTAGAGCATTTCACTACAAAATTAAGCGATATTTTGAGTTGGTAGTAGCCACTGCCAACCAGTCAGTAGAGTTAATGAACCTCGCTCGGCAAATAAACGCTCCGAATGTTACGAGCGGAACTTAGAGTCGTAAACTAATAAAATGTGTTTCGTCTACAGTATCGTTTTATGACTGGTTGCACCATATTTTTTTATTACAGCGTGAAAGCGTTTAGTGTGGTGAATTCGTATCTTGTTGCATTGCTAAACACTTACAGAGAACGTATGTGGAGCTATCCACGGGAGACTTGAACGCGCGGGTTAACCGAATGCTTCAATTTGACAGCCGTGGAGATTTCATTTTCAACATTCCTTTTCCAATTATTACAATGAAAGAAATTATTTTAAAATATCGATTAGAGTTATTGTTAAAAAAAATTTCACACTTTCTCGTAGATTATATCCAGATACGTTTTAAACGTATTTGAGACAGTTTCGTGTAGAGATCCCCTATTCACAAAAAATTCAATTCCATAAATGAGAATCAATGAAATAAAAATCCATTAACTCTAAAAATAAAATACCGCAGGCCTACTATAACAAACACAAGATCTGTAGGAATTTTATATATATTTCTACAATTAACTAACCGTTTACTGTAATTAACAAAATTACTTTTTGTATATATTGATGGGTCTAGAATAGTGAGATTCCTAGTCAATATACTCACCCCTAGATAGTTTATTAAGTATATCCTTAAAAACAAAATTTGTTACGGCTTGTTCAAGTTAAAAATGCCGTAAATCAATTGCGGATTACGTAGGCTTGGAACTCAAGTCCGCACCAAAAGATGGGAAAGTGAGTATTTTTAAACTATAAAATAACACTATAAATATAAAATAAACTATAAATATAAAATAACACTATAAATATAAAATAACACCATAAATATAAAATAACACCATAAATATAAAATAACACTATAAATATAAAATAACACCATAAATATAAAATAACACTATAAATATAAAATAACACCATAAATATAAAATAACACTATAAATATAAAATAACACTATAAATATAAAATAACACTATAAATATAAAATAACACCATAAATATAAAATAACACCATAAATATAAAATAACACTATAAATATAAAATAACACTATAAATATAAAATAACACCATAAATATAAAATAACACTATAAATATAAAATAACACCATAAATATAAAATAACACTATAAATATAAAATAACACTATAAATATAAAATAACACCATAAATATAAAATAACACTATAAATATAAAATAACACTATAAATATAAAATAACACTATAAATATAAAATAACACCATAAATATAAAATAACACTATAAATATAAAATAACACCATAAATATAAAATAACACCATAAATATAAAATAACACTATAAATATAAAATAACACCATAAATATAAAATAACACTATAAATATAAAATAACACTATAAATATAAAATAACACTATAAATATAAAATAACACCATAAATATAAAATAACACTATAAATATAAAATAACACCATAAATATAAAATAACACCATAAATATAAAATAACACTATAAATATAAAATAACACTATAAATATAAAATAACACCATAAATATAAAATAACACTATAAATATAAAATAACACCATAAATATAAAATAACACTATAAATATAAAATAACACTATAAATATAAAATAACACCATAAATATAAAATAACACTATAAATATAAAATAACACTATAAATATAAAATAACACTATAAATATAAAATAACACCATAAATATAAAATAACACTATAAATATAAAATAACACCATAAATATAAAATAACACCATAAATATAAAATAACACTATAAATATAAAATAACACCATAAATATAAAATAACACTATAAATATAAAATAACACTATAAATATAAAATAACACTATAAATATAAAATAACACCATAAATATAAAATAACACTATAAATATAAAATAACACCATAAATATAAAATAACACCATAAATATAAAATAACACTATAAATATAAAATAACACTATAAATATAAAATAACACCATAAATATAAAATAACACCATAAATATAAAATAACACAATAAATATAAAATAACACTATAAATATAAAATAACACTATAAATATAAAATAACACCATAAATATAAAATAACACCATAAATATAAAATAACACCATAAATATAAAATAACACCATAAATATAAAATAACACTATAAATATAAAATAACACTATAAATATAAAATAACACCATAAATATAAAATAACACCATAAATATAAAATAACACCATAAATATAAAATAACACTATAAATATAAAATAACACCATAAATATAAAATAACACCATAAATATAAAATAACACCATAAATATAAAATAACACCATAAATATAAAATAACACCATAAATATAAAATAACACTATAAATATAAAATAAAACTCCATTTCCTGTATTAACGTTCGTCCATCATTTAAATCTCCTTAATAAGTAGAATATGCTTACAAACCCATTTAGTCAGTTTAATACTAGCCTATACTATAATCATTATATCCATCATTATAATCATCCATCTTCAAGTGAGCTACTAGTTATCACTAAACACTTTTAAATGTTTACAAACTTGCCTATAGTAGCACTTACTTATATTTGTTGAAGACGGCCGTTTCGGGAGATGTGTCCCATTGTCAACTCAGGCCGTAACTGATCTCAAGGTTTACGAAGGTTAGGGTGGGGGTGGGATATTATGGTGGTGTGGGTGTATTTTGTGTGTATTAGGAGTTATGATGCCAAAAAGTGTGTGTGAGTTGTAATGTAATTGTGTATTGAGTATGTGTGTAGGGTGTAGTTCGAAGTGTCTTTATATTTCAGCCTGGTTGCTCCCTGCTTGGCTAGTGAGTCAGCTTTTTCATTCCCAATGATGGTGTGTGTCTCGGGATCCACTGAAAATTAGGTACCCAACGGGCATTATAAGAACATTTACTGTTCTTCTACAGTCTATGGTTGTATTACATTTAGTATGTGAGGTAGGTTCAGGATTGCAGTCTTAAAGTCAAGTAGGATAACGGCCTTAGCCGGAGCAGTCAGGTTCTCAAGCTCAACTGCTGCAGCATGTATGACCGCTACCTCACCGTCGTAGTTGCTAAATTGAGCTCCGACAGCAGAAAATCCTTGGAAATATGTGTAATAGTACGCAGCACCTGTTTCGCCTGATCCAGGCATGGATGATCCATCAGTGTAAATTTGGAGCCATTTTGGTGCAGGGTATTTTTCAATGATAGTTGGGGGCAGCACTTCTAAGGATGCCTGATCCGAGGATGAATGCTTTGGCAAGTGTTGTCAGCAAGGAGGGCCTCCGCTTCAGGAAGGTAAGCGGGGGCCTGGTCTCCGGGGACTTGTCCACGTCCACTTGAGCGCTTCTCTCCAATACCTTCACCGGACGATGCTTCCTGCCAGCTCTGGCATAGGAAGACTAGGTTGTAGATGTAACATTTGTATTTGCTTGAGAATGTTTGAAACTAATAAAGAATTTGTTACAAAAACTGGTCAATTTAAAGTAGTATTTTATCAGTTTAAAAAAAAAGATACAAATCATTCTTGACGGAGTGAGGTAAAAATTAAATGTGCAGTTAGTGAACGCTTTAACATGCAAGATTAAGTAAGGGCTAATATGGGCAAATGTTCACATGACATGTAATAATACGTGCGTAGAGTATTGCTAATAACCTGGCGAAGATAGTTTTATAGCTCACATTTGGACTCACGGAAATTTAAACGTTACCCTTATAAGTAAGTTTCCTGACCTAAGACAGTTCTCCATTTGGAACTGCATCAGTGCTAGTATCAGGTAAGACACTTGACAATTGTGCTTGTATCCACACATTCAACCATTCGTAAAGCAAAATGCTCAATCAATCTTTGTCTCACCTTATCTTATTGTCAATATTTGTATTTCTTGTAGCAATTGTCGGTGTTTGTATTTGTTATAGCAATTGTCAGTATTTGTATTTCTTATAGCAATTGTCGGTATTTGTATTCGTTATAGCAATTATCGGTATATGGGCTATATTTGTTATAACCAATGTCTATATTTGTAATTGTTATAGCCATTGTCGATATTTGTATATGTTATAGCAATTGTTGGTATTTTCATTAGTTCTAGCCATTGTCGGTATTTTTATTAGTTATAGCCATTGTCAGTATTTGAATTTGTTTTAGCAATTATCGGTATTTTTATTAGTTACAGCCATTGTCGGTATTTGTATTTGTTATAGCTATTGTCGATATTTGTGTTTGTTATAGCCATTGTCGGTATATATATTTGTTATAGCAATTGTCAGTATTTGTATTTCTTATAGCAATTGTCGGTATTTGTATTCGTTATAGCAATTATCGGTATATGGGCTATATTTGTTATAACCAATGTCTATATTTGTAATTGTTATAGCCATTGTCGATATTTGTATCTGTTATAGCAATTGTTGGTATATGTATTCGTTATAGCAATTATCGGTATATGGGCTATATTTGTTATAACCAATGTCTATATTTGTAATTGTTATAGCCATTGTCGATATTTGTATCTGTTATAGCCATTGTCAGTATATGTATTTGTTATAGCCATTGTCGGTATATGTATTAGTTATAGCCATTGTCAGTATTTGAATTTGTTTTAGCAATTATCGGTATATGGGCTATATTTGTTATAACCAATGTCTATATTTGTAATTGTTATAGCCATTGTCGATATTTGTATCTGTTATAGCAATTGTTGGTATTTTCATTAGTTCTAGCCATTGTCGGTATTTTTATTAGTTATAGCCATTGTCAGTATTTGAATTTGTTTTAGCCATTATCGGTATTTTTGTTAGTTACAGCCATTGCCGGTATTTGTATTTGTTATAGCTATTGTCGATATTTGTGTTTGTTATAGCCATTGTCGGTATATGTATTTGTTATAGCCATTGTCGGTATATGTATTAGTTATAGCCATTGTCAGTATTTGAATTTGTTTTAGCAATTATCGGTATTTTTATTAGTTACAGCCATTGTCGGTATTTGTATTTGTTATAGCCATTGTCGGTATATGTATTTGTTATAGCCTTTGTTAGTATTTTTATTTGTTACAGTGACTTTCGGTATTTGTACTTGTTATAGCTATAGGTTTTATTTGTATTTGTTATAGCCTTTGCTGGTATTTGTATTTATTATACTCATTGTCGATATTTATATTTGTTATCGCTATTGTCGGTATTTTATTAATTATGGTTATCACCGGTAATTTTATTTGTAATAGGGCCTAATTAAAGTCACTATTTGTATTTCTAACACTAATTGTGTACATTTGTATTCGTTATATTCCTTACTTATTGACAATATTTGTAATTATTACAGCCATTGTCGGTATTTGTTACATGCTCTACTTACTGTCGGTATGTGTATTAGTTATAGCCATTGCTGTATTTATTCTTGTTATTGCCACCATCGCTATTTGTATTGATTATAGCTATTGTGGGTATTTTTATTTCGTATAGACTGCACTTATTTTGATGCTTGTGTTTGTTAGAGCGTTTATCGGTATTTTTTTTGTTACAACCATTGTCTGTATTTGTATTTCTTGTAGGCTAAGACCAACTCATTGTCGATATTTGTATTTGTTGTATTTATTGTTGGTATTTGTATTGGTTATAGCTATTGTTAGTATTTGTACTTCTTATAGGCTGCACTTTTTTCGATACTTATGTTTGTTAGCCTTTGTCGGTATTTTTATTCGTTATAGCCATTGTTGGTATTTGTATTTGTTATAGCTTTTGTTGGTATTTGTATTTCTTATAGGCTGTAGTATTTTCGATACTTATGGTTGTTAGCCTTTATCGGTATTTTTATTTGTTATAGTCATTATCGGTATTTGGATTTCTTGTAGGCTAAGCCTTACTCATTGTCAATATTTGTATTTGTTATAGCCATTGTGGGTATTTTTATTTCTTATAGGCTGCAGTATTTTCGATACTTATGTTTGTTAGCCTTTGTCGATATTTGTATTTGTTATAGGGATTGTGAGTATTTTTATTGGTTATAGCCATTGTGGGTATTTTTATTTCTTAGAGGCTGCACCATTTTCGATACTTATGTTTGTTAGCATTTGTCGATATTTGTATTTGTTATAGCCATTGTTGGTATTTGTATATGTTATAGCCATTGTGGGTATTTTTATTTCTTATATGCTGCAGTATTTTCGATACTTATGTTTGTTAGCCTTTGTCGATATTTGTATTTGTTATAGCCATTGTTGGTATTTGTATATGTTATAGCCATTGTGGGTATTTTTATTTCTTATATGCTGCAGTATTTTCGATACTTATGTTTGTTAGCCTTTGTCGATATTTGTATTTGTTATAGCCATTGTTGGTATTTGTATTTGTTATAGCCATTGTGGGTATTTATATTTCTTATATGCTGCAGTATTTTCGATACTTATGTTTGTTAGCCTTTGTCGATATTTGTATTTGTTATAGCCATTGTTGGTATTTGTATTTGTTATAGCCATTGTGGGTATTTATATTTCTTATATGCTGCAGCATTTTCGATACTTATGTTTGTTAGCCTTTGTCGATATTTGTATTTGTTATAGCCATTGTTGGTATTTGTATTTGTTATAGCCATTGTGGGTATTTATATTTCTTGTAGGCTAAGCCTTACTCATTGTCAATATTTGTATTTGTTATAGCCATTGTGGGTATTTTTATTTCTTAGAGGCTGCACCATTTTCGATACTTATGTTTGTTAGCATTTGTCGATAATTGTATTTGTTATAGCCATTGTTGGTATTTGTATATGTTATAGCCATTGTGGGTATTTTTATTTCTTAGAGGCTGCAGTATTTTCGATACTTATGTTTGTTAGCCTTTGTCGATATTTGTATTTGTTATAGCCATTGTTGGTATTTGTATATGTTATAGCCATTGTGGGTATTTTTATTTCTTATATGCTGCAGTATTTTCGATACTTATGTTTGTTAGCCTTTGTCGATATTTGTATTTGTTATAGCCATTGTTGGTATTTGTATTTGTTATAGCCATTGTGGGTATTTATATTTCTTATATGTTGCAGTATTTTCGATACTTATGTTTGTTAGCCTTTGTCGATATTTGTATTTGTTATAGCCATTGTTGGTATTTGTATTTGTTATAGCCATTGTGGGTATTTATATTTCTTGTAGGCTAAGCCTTACTCATTGTCAATATTTGTATTTGTTATAGAAATTGTGGGTATTTATATTTCTTGCAGGCTAAGCCTTACTCATTGTCAATATTTGTATTTGTTATAGCCATTGTGGGTATTTTTATTTCTTAGAGGCTGCAGTATTTTCGATACTTATGTTTGTTAGCCTTTGTCGATATTTGTATTTGTTATAGCCATTGTTGGTATTTGTATATGTTATAGCCATTGTGGGTATTTTTATTTCTTATATGCTGCAGTATTTTCGATACTTATGTTTGTTAGCCTTTGTCGATATTTGTATTTGTTATAGCCATTGTTGGTATTTGTATTTGTTATAGCCATTGTGGGTATTTATATTTCTTATATGCTGCAGTATTTTCGATACTTATGTTTGTTAGCCTTTGTCGATATTTGTATTTGTTATAGCCATTGTTGGTATTTGTATATGTTATAGCCATTGTGGGTATTTTTATTTCTTAGAGGCTGCAGTATTTTCGATACTTATGTTTGTTAGCCTTTGTCGATATTTGTATTTGTTATAGCCATTGTTGGTATTTGTATATGTTATAGCCATTGTGGGTATTTTTATTTCTTAGAGGCTGCAGTATTTTCGATACTTATGTTTGTTAGCCTTTGTCGATATTTGTATTTGTTATAGCCATTGTTGGTATTTGTATATGTTATAGCCATTGTGGGTATTTTTATTTCTTATATGCTGCAGTATTTTCGATACTTATGTTTGTTAGCCTTTGTCGATATTTGTATTTGTTATAGCCATTGTTGGTATTTGTATTTGTTATAGCCATTGTGGGTATTTATATTTCTTGTAGGCTAAGCCTTACTCATTGTCAATATTTGTATTTGTTATAGCCATTGTGGGTATTTATATTTCTTGTAGGCTAAGCCTTACTCATTGTCAATATTTGTATTTGTTATAGCCATTGTGGGTATTTTTATTTCTTAGAGGCTGCACCATTTTCGATACTTATGTTTGTTAGCATTTGTCGATATTTGTATTTGTTATAGCCATTGTTGGTATTTGTATATGTTATAGCCATTGTGGGTATTTTTATTTCTTAGAGGCTGCACCATTTTCGATACTTATGTTTGTTAGCATTTGTCGATATTTGTATTTGTTATAGGGATTGTGAGTATTTTTATTGGTTATAGCCATTGTGGGTATTTTTATTTCTTAGAGGCTGCACCATTTTCGATACTTATGTTTGTTAGCCTTTGTCGATATTTGTATTTGTTATAGCCATTGTTGGTATTTGTATATGTTATAGCCATTGTGGGTATTTTTATTTCTTAGAGGCTGCACCATTTTCGATACTTATGTTTGTTAGCCTTTGTCGATATTTGTATTTGTTATAGCCATTGTTGGTTATTTGTATATGTTATAGCCATTGTGGGTATTTTTATTTCTTAGAGGCTGCACCATTTTCGATACTTATGTTTGTTAGCATTTGTCGATATTTGTATTTGTTATAGCCATTGTTGGTATTTGTATATGTTATAGCCATTGTGGGTATTTTTATTTCTTAGAGGCTGCAGTATTTTCGATACTTATGTTTGTTAGCCTTTGTCGATATTTGTATTTGTTATAGCCATTGTTGGTATTTGTATATGTTATAGCCATTGTGGGTATTTTTATTTCTTATATGCTGCAGTATTTTCGATACTTATGTTTGTTAGCCTTTGTCGATATTTGTATTTGTTATAGCCATTGTTGGTATTTGTATTTGTTATAGCCATTGTGGGTATTTATATTTCTTGTAGGCTAAGCCTTACTCATTGTCAATATTTGTATTTGTTATAGCCATTGTGGGTATTTTTATTTCTTAGAGGCTGCACCATTTTCGATACTTATGTTTGTTAGCATTTGTCGATATTTGTATTTGTTATAGCCATTGTTGGTATTTGTATATGTTATAGCCATTGTGGGTATTTTTATTTCTTATAGGCTGCAGTATTTTCGATACTTATGTTTGTTAGCCTTTGTCGATATTTGTATTTGTTATAGCCATTGTTGGTATTTGTATTTGTTATAGCCATTGTGGGTATTTTTATTTCTTAGAGGCTGCACCATATTCGATACTTATGTTTATTAGCCTTTGTCGGTATTATTATTTGTTATAGCCACTGTCGGTATTTGTATTTCTTGTAGGCTAAGCCTTACTCATTGTTGGTATTTGTGTTTGTTATAGCCATTGTGGGTATTTGCATTTCTTGTAGGCTGAGCCTTACTCATTGTCGATATTTGTATTTGTTATAGCCATTGTCGGTATTAGTATTTCTTGTAGGCTAAGCCTTACCCATTGTCGATATTTGTTTTTGTTATAGAAATTGTCGGTATTTGTATTTCTTGTAGACTAAGCCTTACCCATTGTCGATATTTGTTTTGGTTATAGCCATTGTGGGTATTTTTATTTCTTATAGACTAAGCCTTACTCATTCTTGGTATTTGTATTTGTTATAGCCATTAAGGTATTTTTATTTCTTATAGGCTAAGCCTTACTCATCGTTGATATGTGTATTTGTTATAGCGATTGTGGATATTTTTCTTATAGGCTAAGCCTTACTCATTGTTGGTATTTGTATTTGTTATAGCCATTGTGGGTATTTTTATTTCTTATAGGCTAAGCCTTTCTCATTGTTGGTATTTGTATTTGTTATAGCCATTATGGATATTTTTATTTCTTATAGGCCAAGCCTTACTCATTGTTGGTATTTGTATTTGTTATAGCCATTGTGGGTATTTTTATTTCTTATAAGCTAAGCCTTACTCATTGTTGGTATTTGTATTTGCTATAGCCATTATGGATATTTTTATTTCTTATAGGCTAAGCCTTACTCATTGTTGGTATTTGTATTTGTTATAGCCATTGTGGGTATTTTTATTTCTTATAAGCTAAGCCTTACTGATTGTTGGTATTTGTATTTGTTATAGCCATTGTGGGTATTGTATTTCTTGTAGGCTAAGCCTTACTCATTGTCGATATTTGTATTTGTTATAGCCATTGTCGGTATTTGTATTTCTTGTAGGCTAAGCCTTACTCATTGTGGATATTTGTTTTTGTTATAGCCATTGTCGGTATTTGTATTTCTTGTAGGCTAAGCCTTACACATTGTTGGTATTTGTATTTGTTATAGCCATTGTGGGTATTTGTATTTCTTGTAGGCTAAGCCTTAGGCTACTCATTGTCGATATTTGTATTTGTTATAGCCATTGTGGGTATTTTTATTTCTTATAAGCTGCACTATTTGCGATACTTATGTTTGTTAGCTATTGTCGGTATTTGTATTTGTTATAGCCTTTGTGGGTATTTTTATTTCTTATAGGCTGCACTATTTGCGATACTTATGTTTGTCAGCCTTTGTCGGTATTTGTATTTCTTGTAGGCTAAGCCTTACTCATTGTCGATATTTGTTTTTGTTATAGCCATTGTCGGTATTTGTATTTCTTGTAGGCTAAGCCTTACACATTGTTGGAATTTGTATTTGTTATAGCCATTGTGGGTATTTGTATTTCTTGTAGGCTAAGCCTTACTCATTGTCGATATTTGTATTTACTATAGCCATTGTGGGTATTTTTATTTCTTATAGGCTGCACTATTTTCGATACTTATGTTTGTTAGCTATTGTCAGTATTTGTATTTGTTATAGCCATTGTGAGTATTTTTATTTCTTATAGGCTGCACTATTTTCGATACTTACGTTTGTTAGCTATTGTCGGTATTTGTATTTGTTATAGCCATTGTGGGTATTTTTATTTCTTATAGGCTGCACTATTTTCGATACTTATGTTTGTTAGCTATTGTCGGTATTTGTATTTCTTATAGCCATTGTGGGTATTTTTATTTCTTATAGGCTGCACTATTTGCGATACATATGTTTGTCAGCCTTTGTCGGTATTTGTGTTTCTTGTAGGCTAAGGCTTAGGCTACTCATTGTCGATATTTGTATTTGTTATAGCCATTATGGGTATTTTTATTTCTTATAGGCTGCACTATTTTCGATACTTATGTTTGTTAGCCTTTGTCGGTATTTGTATTTGTTATAGCCATTGTGGGTATTTTTATTTCTTATAGGCTGCACTATTTGCGATACTTATGTTTGTTAGCCTTTGTCGGTATTTGTATTTCTTGTAGGCTAAGCCTTACTCATTGTCGGTATTTGTATTTGTTATAGCCATTGTGGGTATTTTTATTTCTTATAGGCTAAGCCTTACTCATTGTTGGTATTTGTATTTGTTATAGCCATTGTGGGTATGTTTATTTCTTATAGGCGAAGCCTTACTCATTGTTGGTATTTTTATTTGTTTTAGCCATTGTGGGTATTTTTATTTCTTATAGGCTAAGCCTTACTCATTGTTGGTATTTGTATATGTTATAGCCATTGTGGGTATTTTTATTTCTTATAAGCTAAGCCTTACTCATTGTTGGTATTTGTATTTGTTATAGCCATTGTGGGTATTTTTATTTCTTATAGGCTAAGCCTTACTCATTGTTGGTATTTGTATTTGTTATAGCCATTGTGGGTATGTTTATTTCTTATAGGCTAAGCCTTACTCATTCTTGGTATTTGTATTTGTTATAGCCATTAAGGTATTTTTATTTCTTATAGGCTAAGCCTTACTCATTGTTGGTATTTGTATTTGTTATAGCGATTGTGGATATTTTTATTTCTTATAGGCGAAGCCTTACTCATTGTTGGTATTTGTATTTGTTATAGCTATTGTGGGTATTTTTATTTCTTATAAGCTAAGCCTTACTCATTGTTGGTATTTGTATTTGTTATAGCCATTGTCGGTATTTTTATTTCTTATAGGCTAAGCCTTACTCATTGTTGGTATTTGTATTTTTATAGCAATTGTGGGTATTGTATTTCTATAGGCTAAGCCTTACTCATTGTCGATATTTGTATTTGTTATAGCCATTGTCGGTATTTGTATTTCTTGTAGGCTAAGCCTTACACATTGTTGGTATTTTTATTTGTTATAGCCATTGTCGGTATTTTTATTTCTTATAGGCTAAGCCTTACTCATTGTTGGTATTTGTATTTTTATAGCAATTGTGGGTATTGTATTTCTATAGGCTAAGCCTTACTCATTGTCGATATTTGTATTTGTTATAGCCATTGTCGGTATTTGTATTTCTTGTAGGCTAAGCCTTACTCATTGTGGATATTTGTTTTTGTTATAGCCATTGTCGGTATTTGTATTTCTTGTGGGCTAAGCCTTACACATTGTTGGTATTTGTATTTGTTATAGCCATTGTGGGTATTTGTATTTCTTGTAGGCTAAGCCTTAGGCTACTCATTGTCGATATTTGTATTTGTTATAGCCATTGTGGGTATTTTTATTTCTTAGAGGCTGCACCATTTTCGATACTTATGTTTGTTAGCCTTTGTCGGTATTATTATTTGTTATAGCCACTGTCGGCATTTGTATTTCTCGTAGGCTAAGCCTTACTCATTGTTGGTATTTGTGTTTGTTATAGCCATTGTGGGTATTTGTATTTCTTGTAGGCTAAGCCTTACTCATTGTCGATATTTGTATTTGTTATAGCCATTGTCGGTATTAGTATTTCTTGTAGGCTAAGCCTTACCCATTGTCGATATTTGTTTTTGTTATAGCCATTGTCGGTATTTGTATTTCTTGTAGACTAAGCCTTACTCATTGTTGGTATTTGTATTTGTTATAGCCATTGTGGGTATGTTTATTTCTTATAGGCTAAGCCTTACTCATTCTTGGTATTTGTATTTGTTATAGCCATTAAGGTATTTTTATTTCTTATAGGCTAAGCCTTACTCATTGTTGGTATTTGTATTTGTTATAGCCATTGTGGGTATTTTTATTTCTTATAGGCTAAGCCTTACTCATTGTTGGTATTTGTATTTGTTATAGTCATTGTGGGTATTTTTATTTCTTATAAGCTAAGCCTTACTCATTGTTGGTATTTGTATTAGTTATAGCCATTGTGGGTATTTTTATTTCTTTAAGGCTAAGCCTTACTCATTGTTGGTATTTGTATTTGTTATAGACATTGTGGGTATTTTTATTTCTTATAGGCTAAGCCTTACTCATTGTTGGTATTTGTATTTTTATAGCCATTGTGGGCATTGTATTTCTTGTAGGCTAAGCCTTACTCATTGTCGATATTTGTATTTGTTATAGCCATTGTTGGTATTTGTATTTCTTGTAGGCTAAGCCTTACTCATTGTGGATATTTGTTTTTGTTATAGCCATTGTCGTTATTTGTATTTCTTGTAGGCTAAGCCTTACACATTATTGGTATTTGTATTTGTTATAGCCATTGTGGGTATTTGTATTTCTTGTAGGCTAAGCCTTAGGCAACTCATTGTCGATATTTGTATTTGTTATAGCCATTGTGGGTATTTTTATTTCTTATAGGCTGCACTATTTTCGATACTTATGTTTGTTAGCTATTGTCGGTATTTGTATTTGTTATAGCCATTGTGGGTATTTTTATTTCTTATAGGCTGCACTATTTCCGATACTTATGTTTGTTAGCTTTTGTCGGTATTTGTATTTCTTGTAGGCTAATCCTTACTTATTGTCGGTATTTGTATTTGGTATAGCCATTGTGGGTATTTGTATTTCTTGTAGGCTAAGCCTTCCTCATTGTTGGTATTTGTAATTGTTATAGCCATTGTGGGTATTTGTATTTCTTGTAGGCTATGCCTTACTCATTGTCGATATTTGTATTTGTTATAGCCATCGTGGGTATTTTTATTTCTTATAGGCTGCACTATTTTCGATACTTATGTTTGTTAGCCTTTGTCGGTATTTGTATTTCTTGTAGGCTAAGCCTTACTCATTGTCGGTATTTGTATTTGTTATAGCCATTGTGGGTATTTTTATTTCTTATAGTCTAAGCCTTACTTTTGTTGGTATTTGTATTTGTTATAGCCATTGTGGGTATTTTTATTTCTTATAGGCTAAGCCTTACTCACTGTTGGTATTTGTATTTTTATAGCCATTGTGGGTATCGTATTTCTTGTAGGCTAAGCCTTACACAATTGTTGGTATTTGTATTTGTTATAGCCATTGTGGGTATTTGTATTTCTTGTAGGCTAAGCCTTACTCATTGTCGATATTTGTATTTGTTATAGCCATTGTGGGTATTTTTATTTCTTATAGGCTGCACTATTTTCGATACTTATGTTTGTTAGCTATTGTCGGTATTTGTATTTGTTATAGCCATTGTGGGTATTTTTATTTCTTATAGGCTAAGCCTTACTCATTGTCGGTATTTGTATTTGTTATAGCCATTGTAGGTATTTTTATTTCTTATAGTCTAAGCCTTACTCATTGTTGGTATTTGTATTTGTTATAGCCATTGTGGGTATTTTTATTTCTTATAGGCTAAGCCTTACTCATTGTTGGTATTTGTATTTGTTATAGCCATTGTGGGTATTTTTATTTCTTATAGGCTAAACCTTACTCATTGTTGGTATTTGTATTTGTTATCGCCATTGTGGGTATTTGTATTTCTTGTAGGCTAAGCCTTACTCATTGTCGATATTTGTATTTGTTATAGCCATTGTGGGTATTTTTATTTCTTATAGGCTGCACTATTTTCGATACTTATGTTTGTTAGCTAATGTCGGTATTTGTATTTGTTATAGCCATTGTGGATATTTTTATTTCTTATAGGCTGCACTATTTGCGATACTTATGTTTGTCAGCCTTTGTCGGTATTTGTATTTGTTATAGCCATTGTGGGTATTTTTATTTCTTATATTCTGCACTATTTTTGATACTTATATTTGTTAGCCTTTGACGGTATTTGTATTTGTTATAGATATTGTGGGTATTTGTATTTGTTATAGCCATTGTGGGTATTTTTATATCTTATAGGCTGCACTATTTTCGATACTTATATTTGTTAGCCTTTGACGGTATTTGTAGTTGTTATAGATATTGTGGGTATTTTTACTTCTTATAGGCTAAGCCTTACTCATTGTTGGTATTTGTATTTCTTATAGCCATTGTAGGTATTTTTATTTCTTATAGGCTAAGCCTTACTCATTGTTGGTATTTGTATTTGTTTTAGCTATTGTGGGTATTTTTATTTCTTATATTCTAAGCCTTACTCATTGTTGGTATTTGTATTTGTTATAGCCATTGTGGGTATTTATATTTCTTTTTGGCTAAGCCTTACTCATTGTTGGTATTTGTATTTGTTATAGCCATTGTGGGTATTTTTATTTCTTATAGGCTGTACTATTTGTGATACTAATGTTTGTTAGCCATTGTCGCTATTTGTATTTGTTATAGAACCTACTTCTTCCCAATATTAGTATTTGCAGTGGCTGTAATCATTCACCAACTTGTTAAAATCATTGGGGTCTGACAGGAGAGGGTACAGTATTTAGAAGGATACATTGATAGTTCCAATTCACCGATGGGTCCAAGATGAAGGAAAGGAGTGGGAGCACGATTTAGTGGACCGAGACACCAAGACAGATTTTGTCATCGCCTGGAGGACTACAACTCTGTCTTTCAGAGGGAGGTGCATGCGATCAAACTACGTGCTGAGGAAATAATAGGGTCTGGCTGGAGGGGCAAGACCATCTGGATTTGCTCGGACACTCATAGAGCTCTGAAAGCTTTAGGTAAGGCTAGTACCAGCTCTAGGCTGGTGGCTGAGACTATAGCTTCTCTAGCAGAGCTGAGTACGTATAATTCACTCAATCTAACCTGGATTCCAGGACATTCCAGGACAGGCTGGATAGGGAATTAGAGAGCTAACCTCCTTAGCAAAACAAGGGTGTATAACTCAAGGACCGTTGCTGAGGGTAGTGGGCGTGCCGCCTCAGGAGGGGCGCAAGAGGGCCATGGCACATATAGACAGGTTGTGCAGGGAAGAATGGTATGCAACCTTGGGATGTAACAAATCCAAGGTACTGTGGGGTTACTCAGGAGATTTGTGGGGCAAAGAACTACTCTCCTTAAGTAGATATCAACTCAGAGCTACTGTAGAGCTGGTCACAGGCCATGGGAATCTGAGGGGGTTCCAATACAAAATTGGAAAATCTAGGTCCCCTGTGTGCAAGAGATGCGACGAGGACCAAGAGGAAAGCCCAATCCACGTACTCTGTGAGTGCCCTGCTTTGGGAGCTGCAAGGGGAAAGTGGTTTGGCTGGCAGGTATGTAACCCAGAGGATATCAGAAGATTTAGCATCAGGTGGGTACTTGATTTCTGCAAAGAGGTAGGTATCCACTAAGCTAGTCCTGTGGTAGGTATGGGAAGAGAGTACAAAGGCTGCAGCTAAGTGCTCTACACCGATAAGGTCCCTCCGAGTTTTAGTAATAATAATTGATAGTTCCAAAATATTTACAATAAATTGACAATGCTGTACAGGTTTGTAAGGTACTTAGCGGTTACAGTTTTGTTGTTATTTCCTGCTTCAAAGCATATTTTGAATTATTTGACTTCAACAAATGCTTTGAAAAGCTGAAAGGAAATTTTAATAAATTGCAGGACTATTTTAATTTGCAAACTAAAGAATATCTGAGGGGTTTTAAACTAATTAAATTTTTATAATGTACTTTTATTGTCCCACCAAAATCACAGTAACTGTAGTTTGATGGTTGGATGAATGACTTTCGAATTATAATTAAAACTTTTAGGAAAATATGATGTCCTATGAATATGATATTAGCTAAGGATATCCTCTAACATTTTTAATATAAAAACACAGAAATTGAAAATTTACAATTACAATATCCGTTGCTTATTATAGTCATATTTGTTAGAAGCATCTTTTGATAACAATAAAAGACTGCGTTATCTCAATGTACAGAAGTGCCACCATTGAACTCACTGTATTACATCACAAGTGTTTCCTGAACGATTTGTTGACCTGGCAATACATTAAGTCATTCTAATTCTAAATCACTAGAAATAGTGGGCATAGTGCACGTCATATTATTTCTTAAACATTAACTGAATATAGCATAATTTTTAAAATATTATTGAACTACGTAAAACACTTGAACACATAGAAAACTTTGATCTTATTTACCTTTTCACAAAGAATCCCTCAATGTAAGATTGTCTGTAATCTTCCACATTTAATATATTGTTATGTTAACGCTGCATGTTCTTTGTAAAATAGCATAACTAAAATAATAGCCTATAATTAAATGATACTTACCTAAGTGAATACGTATGGGCTTACTTGCTGACGCGTTTCGAAGCAATTGTTCCTTTTACTCCTAGTAGAGGCTTTGCTTCGTAAAAGGAATGATTGCTTCAAAACACGTCAGCAGGTAAGCCCATACGTATTCACTTAGGTATTACTTAATTATGGTTTAATCACTGAACTCAAGATGATTACAACAAGTAACTTTAAAATAATAGGTTCTAATTATTAGGGTGATACTTTAATAATCCCAGTTGATATTTATTATTTATTTTAAAAGTTATTTTACGATTACACAATTTTTGCTATTTTACCATTACAGCTAATTTGTTTTGCGGAGGCTCAGCCACACTAGAACTTGAGCCCCTCCAGCCGTTCTAGTCGACGCCAATGAGTATTTGTTATAGCCATTGTCGATATTTCTATTTCTTATACTCACTGATATTTGTATTTGTTATACTCATTGTCAATACTTGTATTTTGTATGGATCCTACTCATGATTGAAATTTATATTTGTAATAGCTATCTTCAGTGGTTGTATTTTTTATACTTATTGTCGACATTTGAATTTGTTATATGTCCTACTTATTGTTGGTACTTTGTATTTGTATACCCTTTTTCAATATTTGTATTTGTATTCATCTACTGTATAAATTGTATTGACTGTATGTTTTTACATCTTTTGAAAATAGTTTTTGGACAATTTTTAATTCACTTAAATTTTAATATTATCTTATTACATTTTCGATATACGAAGGTAGGGTGAAAATTTCTTGAACGATCATGATTTTCAGTTTTAAGAAGATTTTATTTTTCTACATAATCTCCATTGACTCCAACACAAATTTGGGGGCTTTTTTTCAATTTACACCCCCCAGTGATGGCAGTACACCAAAATCTTCAAAGCCTCCAAGTGATACGAAGTTGCTAGAACGTTGGGAACGCCTGAGCTGTGGTATACGAGCTCGTAATATCGATGGGAGAAAAGCTGATTAGCAGGATGACAAAATTTCACAAAAGTCTAGTCAATATTAAATTTTAAGTGTTGGAATTGCGTAAAATAGCACTAATTTTCAACCAGTTTAGACTTTATAAATTACTTCCGTGATCAGAATTACTGATTGTGTTCCTCAGATAATTACATGGGCCAATTCATAGTAGCCTATTGTTGTTGTACTATATTTTAGTTAACAAATAAAAATCGTTCACGTGATTACATTAACAGCCTTCTAAAATAAAAATTTTAAATACTAGTTGATTCCATCTTCATGTGAGCTACTAGTTTTTAACTAAAATAATTTGTAAATTGTTATATTTGGCTATAGTAGCACTTCCTTTATATTGTTGAGGACGGCCGTTTCGGGAGATGTGTCCTATTGTTGTTACGATCTGAGTTGACAATGGGACATATCTCCCGGAACGGCCATCCTCAACAATATAAAATAAGTGCTACTATAGGCAATTGTTAAAAGGTGAAGTTGTTTGTTGTAATCATCTTGAATTCACTGATTAAACTATAATTAAATGATACATAACTAAGTGAATACGTAAGGGCTTACTTGCTCACGCTTTTCAAAACAATCGTTCCTTTTACGAAGCAAAGCCTTTTACGAAGTAGAGTTTTTTTGTAATTTAAAATTTTTTTAATTACAATTTTTTTTGATCCTGCTGACAAAACTCTTGAAGCCTGTGACACTAGATGTGCATAACTCAGGACTTTTACAAGGGAAGTACTTTGATGCGAAGTCATTGTATTTGAGGTGGAGTTACATACTACAAATAAAATACTACCTTAATAGAAGTACATTGTTGATAGGTTTCCTGCATCTTTTACATTGTAATACAGTAGAGTCTCGAAAACTCCCAGTCCCGATTTTCCCAGGTTCAGTTAAATTCGAGGCTATTTCCATTTCAGACTATTTTATCTGTTTGAAAGGAAATTCAAATTATTCACCGTTAGATTTTACCGTCCCATTTTGATGAAGATCAACTGTGGTCCGATGATATCCTTGCTTTATTCTACCCGCAAATGGAACGAGCCTAATCCTAGCGATGGATCAGGGTGTTCTGGAATGTGTAAAAAATCTTACATACCTTTTACAATCTCTCTTGGAAGCGATTGAAGGGGAAGAAAAATTTGTAGGCTTTCTGAAAAATTACAGCTAAGGAAGTTGTGCACTGGGTAGCCGAATCATTGAACGAAATCAAAGCAGAAATATCAAGTAAGTTATAATAAATTCCTGAGTCCTAATAAAACTATTGACTGTGTAATTGATCCACAAAAAGAAACAGATTTGACATTTCTGATCAAGGAACTTCCAGGTTGAGAAAATGTCGATGGATGAGTAAGGGCGAACGTAAGTAACGATAATAGTGGCGCACCCAAGGGAGAGGACAAGGGGGTCTGGGGTCATCCTTAGCATGAGAAAAAACGAAAATTTATAAATGAATTAAAAATATTATATCTTCAACTGCAATTTAGATGTAGAGTAATATGAACGACAATAGAAATATTTAGCCTACTTGTAAACTGAATTCTCTTAGTCAGTGTTACCTCAAGTAAACTGACTGTAATAGCCTATAGGCCTATTTATTCTAAACGCACCATCCTCCGTTGGATAAAATACATGTTTTTATTACTTTTATTTGTGTCTGAAGTATCCAGTTTTAGGAGCCTTATGAAGTAGCATTGAAATGTTAGAAATTTTTAAATGTATCATTATTTTAAAAAATCACAGCATTTCACTTTACGGTAAAATATATAGTTTTTGAGTTGGCACCTTAAGGTATAACAAAATAAGCATTGAAGTTACTTGATAGTTGATAATTATGGGGAAATATTAAAATTAGGGGATTGTTTAATGATTTAATAGTTGTTTAGCTTCCGTTTGTACTATCATAACAATAGTCCTTGTCCTCTATGGCCGTTTCGGCGGCTGTTAATATCTCTCTGCAATCGTCAGATGGCATCGCTATAGCAGGGTCGTTAGTTAAAGAATAACTGCTTGATAAATAGGAGGCATAACTGAAACCATAAATAGGTCTTAATATATAATTAACAATAATGAAGATTGTCAAGGTTTAATTAAGCCCGTCAGTTTAAAACAAGTTTTCGAGATGCCATGACAAGATGAGCAGACAAAGAGTTTTATAATTATATTGTCCATATTTCGGTGTAAATTTTGAGACCATTATAAAAACCAAATCAACTTAACAATAAATATCCAATATATATGTCAAAGGTTGATTTGTTTTTTGCTGTCCATGGTCTTAGAATTCAGACCGTAATTAGAAAAACAACCTGCTATACTATGACACAAAAACAAAGATTTAGTCTCAATTTGAGTCTTAACGATGACGAGAATAAAGGTGAAAGTTCGATGGAGACAGTACAAGAAGGGAAAATTAGTCACGGTGAAGGAACGGCCGTGAACAGTAATCTAGCCAACAGATGTGCTTCTGATAAGACGTCTACGCGACTAAGAACGAAAGTGTGTAAAGCAGACGCAGAAGACACTATATCTTTTTCCAAAAAAATGTAGCAACCGTGATGAACAATGTATTCCATAGTACATTAGTTTATGTAAGTAGGGCAATAAATACAGTTCTATAAAAGTATTTTGTGCATAAGTAGCTTATAGTATTAGGATTTATTAGAACCGATATTTCTCTATGTACAGTAACGTATTTCCCTGTAATCCGAGTTTTTGTTAATTCGAGGGGGTCTGGGTCCCATCTAGTTCGAATTATCGAGACCCTACTGTAATTTTCAAACAATTTTTTAATGGTCTATTTGTTTTATTCTAGCTTTTATTTGCTTAAATCGTTGTATTCAGTTATATTTTAATGTATTATCAAAATTGTTGTGAGGTATTTTCATTTATTATGGAATGTTAAAGTTTCATAAGATCCCATATAAATTAGATTAGTGTTTGGAAAAAAGCAATTCCTTTAGTTTAATGTTTCAATGGAAAATTATATTTAAATTGTTACTAAATTCGAGTAAGTAAACCTATGTTTCTAATGTTTTTATTACAAATAATTGAAACCCTTTAATGCAATTCCCTCTGAAGATGATTGCTTTGCAATCAAAATGAAAATAAGAACTTAAATAAAACGTTTTTCTTCGTTAGGAGGTTTTATTTATCTATGTTTAAAAAATTGAAATCTTATTGCTGTTCATGATGGGCTGGTTGTTAATTACTTATTATACTTTTGCTATTACTTGGGACCAGACTTCTTGTTTGTCGTAAGATGAAAACGTTTCCTCCAAGTGTAAGTTAACAATTTAACAACATTTAGTTAGCAAAAAGTCTGGTCGCAAGTAATATCAAAAGTGTAATAAGTTTTAAAAATTGCACCACCGTTGCTGCAAATCGTTGTTTTCCCATTGTCCTCAAAAGAAAATATATTTTATATTTGACAGAATTATTATATAATTTATAAATAAAAATAATAAATAAACAAAAGAATTTTGTTAACTCCGAAGCTGACAACAGCCGTCCTCAACAATATAAAGTAAGTTAGACAAGTGTAACAAAATTTACAAGAGTTTTAGTAGTAGCTCAGGTGAAGACGGAATCAACAAATATTTATTTAATGACTATTAATAACTATTTAATGTATTAAAGGCTAATGACAGATCACAGACCAATTCACACTACCACAGATGAACACTTTTAGTTCTTGAAAAGGATTTTCGGATAGAAAATCGAAATGTAGAGTGTATTTGTAGTACCATGAATTGGTTTATGATTTGGTATTAACCTTAAACACATGAAAATATTTTATTACGATCGAAAATTTGAACAAGATATATATTTATAAAGTTATAAAGAGAGTGTGAACTAACAAAAAGAATTAAATGAGCGGCAAACTATTCGAGATATTAATCTTCCGTTTTTTATTATTTCAAAATACATGTTACAACAATTAAAGACTAATATATATATATATATATATATATATATATATATATATATATATATTTATATTGTAATCCTTGGATGAATTTCATTTTATTGTTATATATATATATATATATATATATATATATATATATTTAGGTTAGTTTTGGTTGGTACAGACTATTTAGATTTTTTGGACTAGGAGACTGACAGACTTACCTTGGTAAGAGTCCACACTGTAGTCTTGAAATAGAAACACATAAAAGCACTTAAACAATGATATATTTCAACCACACAGTGGTCTTTGTCAATCGAAGAGAAAACACAAAAAGAAATATGAGAGAATGAAATAAAATAAATAAATAAATTTATTCTCTCATATTTCTTTTTGCGTTTTCTCTTCGATTGACAAAGACCACTGTGTGGTTGAAATATATCATTGTATAAGTGCTTTTATGTGTTTCTATTTCAAGACTACAGTGTGGACTCTTACCAAGGTAAGTCTGTCAGTCTCCTAGTCCAAAAAATCTATATATATATGAAGTTAAATATATTACTATGTAAGTAATTTTATCCACCATTAAGTGCAATAATTTAACCTTGAGCGATGAGGCACCTTTCGGTCAATTGACCGAAAGGTGCCTCATCACTCAAGGTAAAATTATTGCACTTAATGGTGGATAAAATTACTTACATAGTAATATATTAACTTCATAAAGTCAGTGCAACGGAAAAACAATGGATAACGTTAAATATCAAAAATATATATATATATATATATATATATATATATATATATATATATATATATATATATATGTGTGTGTGTGTGTATTTTAGTTTTGTTCATACATTGAAGCTTTTCGCTGATTGCTAGTATCAGCATTACCAAAATTTACTAAATACCTTATAGTTCAATCACTACATCCGGACTCAATAGCCCATCTGGACTCTGTCCATTTGTAGTCATAGAAGTATAAGGTATTTAGAAAATGTTGATCATGCTAATATTGCCAATCAGCAAAAAGCTTAAATGTAGAAAAAAACTCAAATAAAAAATGCTTGTTTATGAAAGTGTTATTTAACTATCTGCCTAATTAATTCACGTGGCACTTTTGAATTTTTACACATAATAACTAACAATTCCCTTAACTATTCTAAACAAATTTACCACTTTTTAAACATTGCTTACAACTTTGTCGCCCCCTAATACATCTGCACTCTTATGAAGTAACTTCAAAACTTAATCTTTGCCCGATGATTTTAGTTTTTAAGAACCAGCATAATATCCCCCTTTATGTATTTCCGTTATGTCGGTGATTCCCACCCAGCTTTAACAAATAGCCTTCATAACGAAACAATGTTATTTTCCCAGGTTATTTTGGTCACTTGGAATTCTTTTTCAACAGCTTTTCCATATGAATGGATTTATCTGATGTTGAGGTTAGGGGATTCTCTGGACTTGGTATACCACTGGTATGATAGTTCCCACCTTCTCAGTTCTGAGGGATTGCAATCAGGGGGGAGTGATTTAATTATTTTTGCGGTATAGCAGTCATCAAAAGTTGTGATGTTGTGACTCGCAGCATGTTGAGCTGTTGGTCTATCCATATTCATAATTTTAACATCATGTCTGTGGCCATTCATTCTGATATTCAGACCATCCGTGGTCAGGCCTATGTACTGTGCTGAGCAAAGTTTACATTGTAGCTGGTATATGACATTTTTCGATGTACAATTATGATGACCCTGTATTTTGAAGACCATTTTTGTTGTTTGGCTGTTGAAACTATTTGCTGAGGGGTGTATTGGACACGTCTTGCATCTAGGTCTATTGCATGGGAAGGAGCCATGAGGAAGTTTGTGTGGTTTCTCTGCATCAGGGTCTGGTAGTTTAGGATGTACTAGGATGTTTTTCAAGTTGGGAGGTTGCTTGTACCAAATTTGCGGTGGATCGGTGAAAAGATTTTTGGTGTGGACGGAAGCTTGAAGAATTTTGAAGCCATCACTCAATATCTTGTTGAGTTTATGTAGACCAGGATGGTAGTCTGTTATTAAAGACAGTTTATTTTGTTCTGTTTGTGGTTTATGGTGAACCGAGGATTGTGCTGAATGAATTTGGTTTTCAATGAGTTTTTTTGGGCATCCTCTTCTCTGGAAGGCTGTTGATATCTTTCTATTGAAATCTTCCAATTCCCTATCATTCGAACAGATTCTCTTACCCCTGATTGCTTGACTGTATGGAATGGATCGTTTTATGTTTATTGGGTGGTTGCTGTCGAAATGGAGATATTGTAGGTGGTTTGTCGGTTTGATGTGAATTCCTGTGTTGATATTTCCATTCTGGAGTGTTACCTCTACATCCAAAAAGGTGATGGCTGATGTAGATTTCTCCCAGGTAAATTGAAGTGTGGAGAATTGTGTCAGGCTGTCTAAAAATGCCTCAAGTGTTGAAGCACCCTGTGTCCAAATTAGGAAGATGTCATCTATATATCTATACCAACATAATGGCTGGTGTGTTTGTGTCTTTAGAAAACTTTCTTCCAACAATCCCATGTACAGATTTGCGTACGATGGTGCCATTCTGGTGCCCATTGCTGTTCCCTTTATTTGAAGGTAGTTCCTTCCCTCAAACTGAAAGTTGTTCTTCTCGAGGATGAACCTGGTCAGGTTCACAAGAAAAGGTGTAGTGGGAGAAGGCTTGTCTGGGCGTTTGTTTAGAAAATTCTCTATTGCAGATAGGCTGTGAGCATGAGCGATGTTGGTATAGAGAGAGGTGACATCTATGGTGACCAAAATAGTTACCGGGGGTAGAGGTACAGATATTTGTGAGAGTCGATCTATGAAATGATTGGTGTCCTGGGTATGTGATGGAAGGTTCTATACTAAGGGTTGAAGGTGTGATTCGAGGAAAGCTGAAATTCTCGTTACTGAATTGCAGCCAGCAATTATTGGTCTACCAGGTGGAGGGATTATGTTTTTGTGGATCTTTGGTAATATATAGAATTGAGGAGTAGAGAGGTTTTCATTATATAATAATTTTAGAGATGTTTCCAAAATGTTTTGTTCAGGAGCATCTGTGCATTTTAATCTGTGCATCTGTGTCATCTGATTTCTACTCTACACAATCTGTGATTACAACTTATATTTATTTTATTTCATTCTCTCATATTTCTTTTTGTGTTTTCTCTTCGATTGACAAAGACCACTGTGTGGTTGAAATATATCATTGTTTAAGTGCTTTTATGTGTTTGTATTTCAAGACTACAGTGTGGACTCTTACCAAGGTAAGTCTGTCAGTCTCCTAGTCCAAAAAATCTATATATATATATATATATATATATATATATATATATATATATATATATATATATATATATATATATATATATATAATGCATATATCACATACACACACACACACACACTGCTACTGAAAGAACTTCTGCAAATAAACTTGTTCTACTCAATAAACTTGTTATTGAGTAAAAACTGAAAATAGGAGGAAATTGATGAAGAACACTTTAATACAACTCTTGTTCCCAGTCCTAAATGAGCTCCTACATTGAATTTCGTAAAAGGTTACAATTTTATTTAATAAAAAGTTACTAACACCCCATAAGGGCTAAAAATATGTTTATAGTTTTGTCAAAGACCTGTATATATGTTACTGGTGTTATATATCATGTTTAATCTTTATTAATATATGAAAAAAAAACTTTTACATAAAAATGGTTCAATATAGGCAACTTTTCCCTAATACAGTCGGCACCACTTATTGTGATCACGGTTAATGTTATCATTCGGTTATTGTTATCGTTTCATTGAAAAACAAACACGGATGTATATTAATACATTATAATTATTCCGCTTATTGTAATCATCTGTTCGCTTATTATCATTTAATACCCTACACTCGCTGAGTTGACCTTAGTTGTTTGTTAACATTAGTTGATGTTACTACTGAACCATTTACAGTACAGTCCTACTGTACTTTTTAACAGTGAATTTTTATGAACGTTTATTACAGTATTTCAGTGTGATTTTACATAACTTAATTTTTAAAGATCTTTTTCGTTTGTTTTGTAGAGTTTAGTGTCACTTGAAGTTTCAAAGGACAATATAGCAAGGTGTCTGAATCTCAAAAGAAACGACGGGATTTAAGTCTTAAACAAAAACTTGATATTCTAGATAGGTACAGTAAATTACCAAAAATGAGTCAAAGAAACGCTGCTTCTCAACTTGGCGTTTCTCAACCTCTCTTATGTAAAATATTGAACAACAAACGAGTTACGGTCTGAGTTGACAAAGGGACACATCTCCCGAAACGGCCGTCCTCAACAAGCAAAGTAAGTGCTACTATAGGCAAGTTAAAACATTTTTTTAAAGTGTAAGTGATTACTAGTAGCTCACGCGAAGATGGAATCAACAAATGTGAACAACAAAGAAAAAATCTTGTCATTATCAAAGTGTAATGCAAATGTTGACAACAAAAGACATCGTTCTGGGAAGGATCCGCAAGTGGAATCAGCTTTGAAATTGTGGTTTAAAAATGTTCGCGAAAAAGATGCTCGAGTTGACGGCCTACTAATGCATCTAAAAGCTGAGGATCTTGCCAAAAAAATAGGAAAACAGGATTTTAAAGCCACAGATGGATGGTTCAATCGATGGAAGAAAAGGGAAAACATTGTTTTCAAGAAAACGTGTGGTGAAAAAAGAAATGCTGATTTTGTTGGAGCTGAGGACTGGTTACAATACGAATGGCCAAAGATTTTGGCCGAGTATCTCCTAGCTGCATATACAATGCAGATGAAACAGGACTTTATTATCATCCTTTACCCGAACATACTTACTTATTTAAAAATGAAATTGCTAACGGCTGTAAAATATGTAAATAAAGAATAACTGTTTTGTGTTGTGTTAACATGGTTGGTCATAAAGAAAAACTCTTAATTATTGGTAAATCTAAAAATCCACGTTGTTTTCAAGGTATCAAAAAGCTACCGGTTGAATATCATTCAAACTCCAATGCTTGGATGACATCAAAAATTTTTAATGGATAGCTGACTAATTGGGATACCAGCCTCAAACGCAACATTGTCCTTCTACTAGACAACTGCACTGCACATAATGACATAAGCACTACGCTAAAACACATCAAAGTGATTTACCTTCCGGCCAATACTACATCAATTATTCAGCCATGTGACCAAGGCATAATTAAAAATCTCAAAAGTTTTTATCGACGAGAGATGCGTGCTAGAATTATAGAAAATATGGATGAATTTCAAACCCTTACCTCAAATGAATTGGCTAAAAAAACTTCTTTACTCGATGCTATTCATCTGATAGCAAAATCTTGGAATGAAGTTTCTGAAAAAACTGTGAAAAATTGATTTAGAAAAGGTGTTTTTTTTTGTTGAAGAAAATCAAGAGCAAGCTACATCTGAGGAAGACTCTGAAGAGAACTTGAAGCCTTTCGATTTGTCCTTAAAAGAATGTACTGAGTGGATGGAAGTTGACGATAGTATTGAAACAGCAGAGGAAATGACTGAAGACGATATTTGTGAGGTAGTTGCTTCAACATCAAAAGTTACTGAAGAAGCTGATGATGACAAAAATGATAAATGTGTACCGCAAAGATCTAAGCAGGAGGTTCACCAAGCTCTTGAGATTCTAAGGCAGTTTGTTCAACAAAATTCAGAAAATTTCAACAAACATTATTAATATTACAATATTTTACGAGAAGACTACAGACAGTCACATATAGAGGAATTCTTCGAGAAAAAGTAAATGTAAATTTGAAGTGTAAATAAGATTGAAGTGTTTTATAATGAAGTTTTATGTGTTAAAATGTTTTGATCAAGACGTAGTTCTATATACTGTATGTTTTTTCAATTATGCTAGATTCAGTGTTTAAAAAAAATCTACAGTGGAATAAAATAAACTGACATGAAATATGCCCACTAATTTTAACAAGTAGAAAACTAAACTTACAGAAATTCTACTACTGTACATAAAACTGTGCAGAATAGCATCAAAATTTGGTAAGTACAGTTTAATTATAGTGTTACAGAATTAGAATTACTTGATGTAATGATAGGCTTACATATCGTTCAGAACAAACAGTTGTGGCCATAATACAGTGAGTTCAATGCAGTACGGCTGTAGACTACATCGTGATTAAGCGTTCGGTTATTGTTATCGTTCGGTTATTGTTATCAAATATGCTTCTGACAAATATGATCACAATAAGCGGCGCCGACTGTAGTATCACTATTTTATAACTTTTATTTGGTTTTATAATTGTTCTATTTCACACCATTTCTCTGGCAATTTAGTGAATTTCTATTACGCTCAGTGGGTGAAAAACAAATCACAGAATACCAAATCGCCACAGATTCACAATAACATTACACACCTTGTCTGTAACTGTCACCATTGAACAACGCAATGAAAATATGTGAAAAGTTTTTTAACCAGTAAGTAGTGGTTTTTCCAAGTAAATTAATAAGTCAATAATGGTTTTACAAGTTCATTCTTCTCTAATTATCCCTAATATAATTCTTCTCTGTATAAAATTAAATTAGAATCAAGATTGAACTAATAGAATTAGGAAAACTATTTGTTTTAATTAGTTACTTTTACATTAGTTTATGACTATCCGAAATTATTTTTATTTTGTAAATTTGTAAAAACTTACTGAGACAGAATGTTTTCTATCAATCTGTGGTGATCTTCATCAGTGTCTAGGTTTTCTGCTTGGAGTTGTTGTTAGGTTAAGCGGTGACGGTTTTAAAGGCAGGTTTTTGATAGTATCAAATAGTATGTGTGATTTTTATTGGGTTTGTTTGTTTGTTTTATATTTGAAAATAATAATTTAATTTGAACTTTTTGTGAATAAATCTATTTAATTTAAAGTTATTTTTAATTTTTCAAAAATATAAATATGAATTATAAAAAGCTAATCTATTATTGGTTGCATGTTAGAATAATTTAACAGCATTAAATCTAATAAAAAGCAGTATTATTTTAAAAGTTATATCTGAATGTATAATCTTCGTCTTAACCTATGACTCCCATGAAAGAAACTATCATGTCCCGACAAAAAGTGTTTAGCAGGCTACTGATGTTGGTTTCTCGAATTTGATTTTCATCGTTGCTTCATGATAGTTTTTCCATTCTTGGCTGTTTAGTTTGAGTGGCCCTTATTAATGTGTTATTGTCTCCATGCTCTATATAACTACATGCAACAGATTTCAGATGTGTAAGCAGGTATTTGTTACTTTCTAAGAATGACAGGACACATGGAGTAGGGTTTTTATTTCTTTAGCAACATTTATAACTTACTTATCAACTAACCATTTAGACCATGGGTCCCCAAACTGGAGGGACTTGGATTGTGCCCTTACTAAAATACAACCTCAAATAAGCATGCTAGTGTAGAAAATGCAACCTCAAGCATCTCACTAACAGATTTTTCTCTTAACAGTTAAAATTTACCTTACAAATTAAATCCTAAAGTGTTATATGTTTCTTGTAAAAGTGTGTATAAATAAATTGTTTTTATTATTTATATATATATATATATATATAATATTTGATTCTTTTTCATATGCCTACACCATTTATTTATAATGTAAAGAGGAGCGAGCATGTGGGGGTTCATTTCAAGAGGAAGGTACATGGGGGGTTCATTTCAAGAGGAGGGGGTGTGGTAAAAAAGAGTTTGGAAACCCCTTATTTAGACCAACCTCTTAATTTAATCACTTTATCATTCAATTGTACATTAGAGACTGGAGTAAGTGGGTGAGGATTAGGCCCTAGAACGCTACCACTGTTGTTCAATATTGTTATTTTTTAAAAATATTTTTCTTTATATAATAATCAAAAAATATGTTGTTAATATGTGTGAATATACTTTGAAATTATTTTAGTTATGAAGTTCCTTACAAATGTAAAGTGAATGTTAGGGGAACCAGCTAAGCTTTATACTGTAATAGTATTTTATTTACTTGTTACTTATTATTTTACAAAATTTATTTAATAATTATTCTTTTTTAATAAAAATAATTATTTGGAAAATAATAAAATGACAGCACAATTCAGTTGTCGTGACCATTTGATGCAACAAATTCATTTGTGCAGCTAGATTGCTGGGCTATGCAAATGGGTATAGGAAAACCAGTACACACTAATGTATTTACTGTAGAACACCTTTATATAATTTCCAACCTAATTTCTATGTATAAACATTGTATCTAAAACCATAAATTGTATTTTAAAATCGTAAATATAGAAACGTAAACATCCTATTCAAGGATGTGTTTTGTGTTTTTAAAACTTGGTCTTTAATTTATACATATGTCTATATATTATATCAAAATATTTTAATAATATAATTTCTTACTTCTTATTACGAGCTTCCAAGGTTGGCCTCGATGGCTCGACATAATATAATTAATAATATAATATTATAATATAATATATTTTAATATAATATAATTTAAATTTCAAAATACTTTTTGTACTAAACAATGTATGTTAGCCCCAACCTAATCTCTAGATATAAATTGAAGTCCTAACTGACTGAGCATAGGTGAGAGGTCAAGGAACGCACAGGGTAACATATTGTGAGATAAAATATAATTTTTATTTTGACAGTTTTGGCAATTTACCACCATCACCAGAAATAATTCAATATTTCAAATTATCTTCAGATAAAGTGAATATGTTTACAACTATGAAAATAAACAAAAAATAAATTCATTTAACTGTCATTTGTGTTTAGAATTTTTAACTAACATCAACTAGAAAGATGTTTTGTTTGAGCAGAAGAGGTTCCAACATTTTTTGTGATATATTTCCCCCCATATAATTTTCTAACAATAAATGGGAAATTGGTCTAATTGATCTGATGACATACAATACGATACCAAATATTGAAAAATATGTAAAGAATAAATATCAATTTGGTAAAAACAATATTATAGAACTGCCTGAAGGATCATATGATATTAATGATATTGTATCTTATCTATAGGAAGTTAATAATGAAAAACACGAAGATAAAAATATTATTTTTGATTTGAAAGGAAACTATACATTAACAACTAAAATATTTTGTTCTAAGGCAATAAAGTTTTATAAAAAGCATAACATAGGATTATTAGGATTTGAGGCAAAAGAATTACAACTAAATGCTTGGCATACTTCAGAAAATACGGTGAATATCAATAAAGTGGATATCAGACGCATTGTTTGCGATATTGCGTGCAGTTCATATAAAAACCCATATTATTCATGAATTTATCTTGCTGTTGAACCTGGTTATAAAACTATAGAAAAACCTTCAACATTTATTTACTTACCTTTAAACATAACTGGTCCTTACATAACGTTACAGTGTGGCTTGAAGATCAAGAAGGTTAACTGATGAATTTTCAAGAAGAAAATATAACACTACTGTCCGTAACAAAAGTTTGGAGACTCGAGTTTGGCGGTACATAAAATCTAAACTATGCTATCAATTTTTACCAAAAAAAAACCAAAAATTCACCATTTTGTTTTGCATTGATTGGTATTATTTCAAAAAATTTTCGGTTTTACTTTCATTTTTATATTAAAGCATAACCAATAAAAGTCACGATTTTTGTAGTCTTTAAAAAGAAACTTCCACTTTAAAAATTCAAAACTAATAAATCTGTGATCCGAATTGTCTAATATTTTAATATGATATTTGAGAAGGTCTTGTATACATAATGTATTAGTTTCAGAATTTTTATTTTATTAGAAACTTTTTATAGCTTTTTTTGTTAAACAATTTTTTTTTGAGAACCGTTCATCGGATAGCATAGCAGGGCTTCATTTGCGGCGAGTAAAGATGTAACTATGGTTCTAGTTTTAATCATAATAAAAATTCTAGTTTATCACCAGTTGGTTCTCATTTGTCATTCGAGAAGTTAACAAGGAATTTTTAGAATCTTTAGGATTTATAGTGAACAAAAAATACATTGTGGGTCGATTAAAAGATAATATTTGATGAAACAACTACTGACTTAGGATATCATACACATCTTCCATATACACAAACAACGTTTAAAGAAAATGATAAAATACGCATTCGAGTTCACTAACAAAACACTTACACTCTGCCTAGCAAAAGTTACTTTTACATCGAAGGAGATATTATAGCTATAGAACCCGATAATACTGAAAATGATACAGTTCAACTTATTAGTAATGCAATGTTATTTCTTTTTGACAAAATATGATATGAAATTTGTGGAATTGAAGTTGATCAAGTAAAAACATGTTGGTATTACAACAATTAAAAACTTATTAACCAGCACTATGGATGAAAAAACATATTAATAAATGCTGGGTGGAATTTAGAAATGTTACCATTGACTAACAAGAAAACGTTTTCTTTTTACATCCCTTTAAAATTGTTACTGGGCTTTGCAAAAGACTACACACATATTCTAATGACGATATGTCAAGAGTTGATTTTAATACGGTATTCTTCTAATTTAAATGCTGTTGTATCCAGATGATAAAATCAATTTAAATATTAAAAAATATTCTTGAATTTTGTAGTCCATTACGTTCGGTGAATCTTAATTAATCATTTTAACAATAGTTTATGACTACCCGAACTTTAAATTTTGTAAATTTGTAAAAACTTACTGAGACAGAACATTTTCGATCGCTATGTGGTGATCTTCATCAGTGTCTTCTGCTTGCAGATGTCGGGTCAAGCTGTGACGGTTTTAAAGGCAGGTTTTTGATAGTATCAAAGAGTATGTGTGATTTGTATTGTGTTTGTTCGTTTAATATGTTTGTACTTTGTGTGTCTGTAAATTTCATATTGACCTAGTGTGTTGAGATGTGGTCTTTTTTTGTTGATGTGTAGGATTTCTAGGTTATGGTAAATGTCTGTGTATTTGTGTCCTGTTTTTTTTATGTGATTGTAAAATGCTGGTACAAGAGCCATGGCTGGTCAGGAACCATATAAGGGGTCTGGTCGCAGCCGGGCGCACCTACGCAAGTGGGGAGCATGAAGGGCAAAGGGTGTGTGTCATAGTCAGGTGACTGGAAGCCAAACTGATTCAAGAATTCTCAACCAGAGACTATGAGGGGGTTAGAATTCTAGGTAAGTCGGAGCAGGAAGTTCATTGTGGCCTCCACTTACATTGCCCACAATAGAGAATCACCTCCTGCAGAATTACATAAGTTGGTTAGGTACTGGAGGGAGAGGAGTATAATAATGTTGCTTATAACCTTCGCCATACGGTACCAAGGGCGGACTGGAATATAGCTGGGCAGATAATCTTGGTGCAAAAGGTGAGAGAAGCAATTCTGTCTTTTGAGCCTTATAAAGCGCCTTGATTGGACATTATTACTCTAACATTACTACAGCATTGCTTGGTGGGAATTATAAGGCCACTGACGGGATTACTCAGGTGCTGTGTTACCCTGGGTTATACGCCCGGGAAGTGGCTCAAAACAAAAGTTATCTTTATCCCCACACCAAGGAGGAATGGTTATACAGAGGTAAAGGACTTCAGACCTATCAACCATACATCATTCTTGTTCAGGACACTATTTGAAGGAGGGACCTCTGAAGCAGTATCCGCTTCATCAGTACACTTACTGGACTGGTAGGTCAGTGGAGACTGAGCTGCTGTCAGTTAGGACTTCATTGAGGGTCAGATCAACAACAGAGGGATATGTATTAAGGCTTTTCTTGATGTGGGACGGGATTTTAATAACACCTCTAGGCTGGCCATCAAGAGAGCAGCTATGGATCACAGGATTTCTGAAGGAATTATAAATTGGATTATGAGTTCCTTGGAAATCCGAATAAGTACTGCATCTTGGATAGGGTGTACGATAAGAGGGAAGGTCTTAGAGGGCTGCCAGCAGGGTGAGGTATTATCCCCTCTACTGTGGAGCGTTGTCGTGGACGGTCTACTAAGGATGCTCAGTGGAATGGGTGTTAAGGTGGTAGGATAGACAAGCTATCCTTGTTAGGGGGCCATTTGATGAGGTCCTTAGAGATCTGCTTCAATAGGCACTCAAAGTAACAAAAGCATAGTGCAGGGAAAAGCACTATGCATCAACCCTAGATCACTTAAACCTCGACAAAATAAAGACGCTCCATTTAAAAATTTCTGTATCTGACAAATGAGCAGTTCGGATACAGATACATCTTCCTAGTACCTTCGTACCTACAACAGCCGATGTCAGATGCACAGTTTTGCTGCTAAAGTTTGCATGCATCTTAGTGAAACAGAGCTTGCATCGTTATTTTAACGATAAATAAGTGATCATGTGACTTTTATTTATGGTTGTGTTCTCTATACATATTTTTGTAAAAATTCTTTGATTTTATGAACAACTTGTACTACAACTCATTCATTTATTAAATTCTGTGTTTTTTTGGCTGAATAAATTGTTATTGTGTTTTGCTAATTCTATAATTTCATTTTGGTATTTGTTAGTGGGTGTCTTTGTTTAATTCTATGCAATTGTTGGATTTTATGAAGTCTTCTGTTTTTTTGTTATATTCTGTTTTCGATATGATTATTGTTGTGTTGCTTTTCTTTGCAATTATTTCATTTTTGAATAGTTTTTGTTTCAATTTGTTTATTTGGTTTATTTTTGTTTTATTTTTGTTGTGATTGTTGTTTTTTATTTTTTTGTTGATTTTGTGTGATGCTGTGTTTTTAATGTTATCTTGGTTTTCATAATTTATAAGGTTTATTGCCAGTTTTTTTTCTACTATGCGGTTTTCTATTGTGCTTTGTAATTTTGGTTTGATGTTGGTTTTTGTGCTATTTTCTAGTATTTTTATTTCTCCTTTGGTGAAATTTGTTTTTGTAAGGTTTTTTAAAACTGTGGCGGAATTTATCGTTTGTTGTGTTATTGTCTGTTATTTTGTTTTTCTATTAGTTTGTTAGGCTTAGATTCTATTTTTTGTTTTTTAATTGATGTAAATTTCTTGTATTTTTCTTAAATTTTGGATATATTTATAATGTCATTGCTTTGGTTTAAGTATGTTAGCTAATTCTAAATGGGTTTTGAAGAGTGTATTAGTTAATTTGTTTTTCTTTGTGTATAGGAATTTAAATTAGTTTTTTATCCATAAAGTTTCTACTTGTTTAGGCATTTATTGTGCAGAACTGGTTTGGTTTATTATTATTATTTTGGCATATTTTGGTGCTATTTTGTTTTTATGCATTGTTTATTAAAGTATATGTTATAGTTAATATTTATGATTTGTTTCCTGAGTTTTTCAAAATTGTTTTATAGGTTGGTTGCTTGTTTACATTGTGGGGCAATATCCATATTTTTAACTTTGCAACACTGTTTTCATGTATTCACGTATCACTTTCACTATATGTACTTAAACAAGAATCTTACTTGGTATTTATGCGAGTTAACTTTCAAAGATTGATAGTATCTTTATTGTCAGGGAATGGGGTGTTGTAGTAGACTACCAGATGTGTGGAATTTCCGTTGTTACAAGGTGTGGTGTATCGTTGTTGTTCTATTTTCGGATTCATTGCACTGGGATTCCTTTTAGTTTGTCTTGGGGTTAATTTTGTCTATTAGGTTGAATAGTGTATAGTTTTTTATTTTATTTGTTCGTTTATGATATTATTTTTGTTTATAAATTTGTAGTTTTTCCCAGATTGTCATTTTGAGATCTTTTTGTACTCTTTTTATTAAGTGTATGTTTTCTAATGTGAGAAATATATGTTTATTTTTGATGGCCTGTGTAGCTAAGTTTGAGTTGTAAATGTGTGGTTTGATATATGCATTACGGTGTTCTTGATATCTGTCTTTTAATTTCTTTTTTGTTTGGCCTATGTATATTTTGATACAGTCTGGGTATTCGATTTTATTTATTCCGTTATTAAGTGTGGAACATATTTTTTCTGGTTGGTTTATTTTATTGATTGTTTCCTGTGTTTTTGTAAGCTAAGTTTATATTATTATTTTTTAGTATTTTAGTTATTCCTTTTATGTTGTATCCCATCTTTTTTATTTATTATAAAATAGATGTAAAGACCTACTAAACTTTTTTGTCATTTTATTTTTAATTTTTTCTGATACTTTGACTATCTCTTTATATACTACATTGGTGGTTATCCAATCTGGAGCAAGAATCACTAAAGAAGTTGAAGAGCTTAATCTAGAACATGCTGCGTAAAGTTGTTCATGTGAGGAGCAGTCATCTCTCAAATTAATTCCAGCCATTTTAGTTTTGCCTAACAGTCAACGAATGTCGTGTCAACTTCAGCTAAACTTAATATTTATGAACATAATAGCTTACCTGATAGATGTTGCCAGTGCTCTATTGTATTTAAAATACAGGGAAATTATTTTGAAAAATATATTTTTACTAATAACAGTCAGGTTTTTTGAAAATAAATGTTTGTCTTAAAGCTAATATGAATTAGGTATACTGAAGTATTTTTAATAAACAAAAGGCAGGAAAATATTATTCAGTTTTACAAGTAAATAATTGATTAAAATGTGTATTATTTTTTCTTTTTTTAAATTGTGTTTCAACTATAAGCAGGTTTCCAAGTAAATAATTTTTGATATATTATAATAGCAAATACTTCAGCTTTCCATGTTAGTTTTAATATAAATGTTTTTTTTTTAAATATGTTTAGTTATGTAAGCAAAATTTAGCTATGTAATAAAACCAGTGATGTTAGAATATGTAAAACTAAGTGCTAACACTTACCCTCCAGAAAAAGGGATGGCTGGTTCTGCAGGCTATGATTTAAGAAGGCTTGTGGTTATATACTACAAAAATTAGGAAAATGTTAGTTAAAACAGATTAGCTGTACAAATTCCTGCTTATTGTTATTGTAGACTCGCAGGAAGCAGCAGTTTAGCTTTAAAACATTTTATCTATGTCGCTGCTGGAGTGATTGACCTCGATTATACAGCGAATATTATAATTCTTATTTATAATCATTCCAATGTAGATTTTATTGTTAGGAAAGGTGATAAGGTAGCACAAATTATATGTGAAGTAATTACTCAACCAAACTTAGTTCAATTGTTTAAAACAGTAAAAACTGAAAGAGGTGAATCAGGGTTTGGATCAACAAATAATAAAGAGAAGTAACAAAAATATGATTATTTTCTAAGATTGACACCTGTGAAAATCGATTGCCCATGGCTGCAAACCCCAAAAATTAACAAACCAAAATTCCTTAGGCAAAAAAAAGTGTTTCAGTATACGTGGTTAGTTTCATAATGATAACATGGAAACTCTAGGAGCCACTGAGGCGGAATCACACATTTTCTCAAGGTTGAGACCGGTGCCAAACGATTTCCCATGGTCAAAAATACAAATAAAAATTAAAAAACTTTGTCAGAAAAAAATAGTTTGTCAGGGTCCATGCTTGTTTAATAACAAACTTTATGGTTATTTTGAATAGGAGTTACCATATTTAGAAATTTGTGAAGTTTTAAAAGAACGTCTTATTAACAAAATAATTAGAGATGGATCTTCGAAAATTTTTTTATATCTTTATTATTTAATAATATTATTAGAAAACTCGAAGGTACCTTATTGATGTAGAGTACTTAGCTATAGCCTTTGTACTCTCTTCGCAGCCCCTTCTGTCTCATAGTAGACATCTATCTCTTTGCAGAATCAAAGTTCCCACCTGATGCTAAATCTTCTGATATCCTCTGGTGCACATCCTGTCAGCCAAACCACTTTCTCCTTGCAGCTCCCAAAACAGGGCCCTCACAGAGCACTTGGATATGGATTTCCTCTTGGTCCTCGTTGCATCTCTTGCAAACAGGGGACCTAGATCTTCCAATTTTGTATTGGCACCCCCTCAGATTCCCACGGCCTGTGACCAGCTCTACTGTAACTCTGAGTTGAGATCTACTTGAGTAAAGTAGTTTTTAACCCTAAAAGTCTCCCGAGTATCCCCACAGTACTTTTGGTTTGTTACACACCGAAGTCGTATTCCATTCTTCCCTACACAAACTATCTATATGTGCTATAATCCTCTTACCCCCCTCCTGAGGCGACATTCCCGCTGTCCTCAGCAACAGATCTTGAGTTATACACCCTACATTTCATACTACATGTAGGTGATATATATATATAGTCCAAATCATAGTGGGTTAGCTGAGGCCTAAGATTAGTGCTACATTGTGGAGGCTGCAGTCAAAGTTTTCATCGGGCTCTGTACAAGTTAAGGTTCATGCTGATGCATTTAAATATTATTTACTTTCATTTCTTTTTGTAAGAATTACAAGCCCAAGTTGGTGCTAAACCATGTCGTAAAGGAGGCATCGTTCCTCTAGCACTATCAATTCAATTTTATACAATCATACCTTTCATGGCCTTGTTGACCTTCCCTTAAAAACTTATCAGGTTTTTATTAATTGGCTATTTAATAATTAATATTAAATCTATTAAGGTGTTTCTGAATTTGCAAGCTGAAAGGTCAGTTTTTCATAGTTTCGTAATAGAAGTGTCTTATGTGAGTGTACAATATTAATATTTTGTTACCTTTTAGAATAAGCTGTGTTAGCATATTCGTTTTCCTTTAGCATATTAAATTTTAAGTTGTTTGAATGTAAATATTTGATATCATAATTTTTTGGGTAATGTCCATTACAATTGAAGTTGCTTGATGTAATCATCTTGAATTCACTGATTAAACTATATTTAAAAAGTACTTAACTACGGGAATACGTAATGACAACTTGCTGACACGTTTCAAAACATTCGTTCCTTTTACGAAGCTAACCTTAAGTTTTGTAAAACTAACGAATGTTTTGAAACATGTCAGCAAGTAAGCCATAACGTATTTACTTAGTTAAGTACTTTTTAAATATAGCATTACAATTGGTTATTTAATTAAACAAATTACATTGTATCATGTCAAGTATAATTTGTATATTATAATATAATAATATACAATACAATAATATATAATATAATTCTAACCAACAAAATTTGTTTTCTTGCTACTTAGATTTCCATACTACATCCAGGAGTAGCATCTTGTGGTTCCTCAAGGTATCTGAAAATTTTCAAACAAAAATCAATTAATTTCAACTAGTTTTAATTTTGTTTACCAAACATTAATTTATCAAACAAGCCTAGTTGTTTGAGTAAATAAAATTCTACTAACAATGAATTTCTTTAAATTAAGATTTTGTAGAAAAATTAGTACAATACAAAAAATTAAATTTTATAAATTAGTATAAAATACAATTACTTATTATGTTACAGCTAATGCTTTTGTTTCAGCATAATATTGTCATGTTGCAGCATTCAACATTTTGAAACATTTATTCCAAGATTAAAATTTAGATGGCAGTGTTCTTTGAAATATAAGTGAGATTTTGATATTACAGTAGAACTTTGATAAGTCAGATTCCATTATCACAGATCTCCAGACAACCCGGAATGATTTTGAAGTAGAATAAAAAACAATACAGTATATAAAAAATAACAAAAATCAAATAAGTACAGTACATACATAGTCCTATGAAAATGGGAATTGAAACTAAACATGTGTAACTAAATAATCTATTAACACTTTTTTCACTAAATAATTAACATACCATATCAGGATCACAATGGTACAATATACTGCAATGAAAATATTGGAAAGAGCGACAATAACAAAAATAACAAATAAAACAAGTTACTTAAGATTAAACCTTTATGTACATTTCGTAGGCTATTTGACATATCCTATTTGGTTCAAGATGGCCGACCATTGTTTATTGGTCAAGGGTGGAGAGGGAGGAGCCTACCTCACACCTATGTATAGCAATCCCAGAGAACGGTTGGCGTCACTCTAGCTTGTAACTTCTTGTTTGCTAGATTGTAATTTTTGTATCAGACCCTCTGGTTATGTTGTCAAGGTCATCGAAATTTACATAAGCTTTTAATCTTAAGTAATTTGTATTATTTGTTACTTGATTATTTTTGTGGTATTGAGGTGCTTTCCAATATTTTCAAGGAAATAATTAACAGTTTAAATATATGAAAGAAATTAATATTAATAAACTATAATGATAGAGTTTCAACCATTAGTTAAATAGAACCAAAGTGAGTTTAAAGAGAAATAGATAGTGTAGAGACCTATACTAAGAGAGACTGAAGTTCAAATGCAGTCTAATTGTTGTATTTTTAATATGGTAACCTTCTAGGTGGGAAAAATATAAAACTATCCGGTTACAACTAAGTAGTGTTCATTAGAACATTTTTGAACTGGTCACACAAAATATCACGGAAGTCCGTAGTAGGATCGGTTCAAAATACCTAGTCCTGCTAGGTGAACGATCTAGGGTGTTTTCTCACATGAGCACCAATAGAAGAAATATTGTATCAAATTACTGTATCACGAGTTTTAATATAATAAAATAGTTATTTCAAAGTTAAAAATGGGATGCTGTAGACAAGAGTTTCAGGTTGATTTAATATTTTGCAGCCAACAATTCAAGGAGCTGTTCCTAAAACCTTGAGAAGGAATTGAAAATATTAGCTGTTCCAAGGAATATCGCTTCAGTAAAAATCCGCTTTAAAGTTGTGACATGCAAAAAACAAGTTATTGTCTTCATAGATTGCAACATGCAGACATTCTTAATTTTCATAATAATAATAACATTTAAATATTGCAATTTTTCATAAATAACTCATAAAACTAATATGAACTTTTGTCAAGTTATTAAAAATTATTTGTAAATATAACTTTATATACAATTTAATAATTTTAAAAAATGTTTGTAAAATAATTTACAATTTTTGTAAATATAATGAGTAATATAATTATGTAGTTTAAAGCAATTTATTAAGAAAAGGAATTTATAGTAATAAAATAGAATCAACAAAAAGAGATAATATATGGTAATCTTGTTTAATCTGCAAAATTTAATCCTCATAAAATTAACATGGAATTTGAAATTGAATTAAATAATCAGTTGTTGCATATGTTTTAATTATATAGAATACTAAACACTTGTAAATATTTATAAACTTGCCTATAGTAGCACTTACTTATATTTGTTGAGGACAGCCGTTTCGGGAGATGTGTCCCATTGTCAACTCAGACCGTAACTCTGACTTGACAATAGGACAAATCTCCCAAAATGGCCGTCCTCAACAAATATAAGTAAGTGCTACTATAGGCAAGTTTATAAATATTTACAAGTGCTTAGTGAAAACTAGTAGCTCACGTGAAGGTGGAATCAACAAATATATATAGAATAAAAGGTATTAGAAATAGTATTTGCAAATGTTTCTATGGTTAATAAAAGAAGTAAGATTAATGTAAGTTGACGATTTATAAATTTTGAAAATTATAAAATGTACATTTTAAGTAAAATATCAATTATGAAAACATTATTATTTCAAATATTTAGGGGGATTTGTACTTAAGAATAATAAAAAATTGAAAGATAGAATGAAGGATACAAAAAAATTAAATAATTCATGTGTTAAGTGAAATTATAAATTTTAGATTTGAGTATGTTTGTAACCTTCTGATGATGCTAACAGTATTAGCGAAATATTTGTAGCATGAGTTATTGTTGTTTATTTATTATAATTATGCTACTGTGCTCTATAGATTTTGCTAAAATATTGAGTCACTATTCTATAAAAGATATTATTGTTTATTAAAAACAACTTGTAATTTTTAACTATATGAAAGAAATCACTCAAAAATTTTTAAAAAAATAGTTTCCAATTAGAAATAAATTAATGATTCACATAAAACGTTTCATACGGTTTTGCAGAGGTAGGGGAGTCCAGTCCTGGAAATCAGAGTAGACTTCATTCAAAGTCATATCATTGTGAATTAATACAAAAATCCCAGTGACTTTTAAAACCCAGAAAATGTTAACAAAAACATTTTTTTAAACTGTCAATTACATAGCAATTATCCTCAGAGGTAATTTAGAATAAAAATACATTGAAGCAACATTTTTCATCAAATATATACATCGGTAACTACTTCACCACGAGCTTTTTACATTTTCCGACCATAGTATTAAAAGGTTATTGACTATAGGTTCTCCATTCTTAAAAACTAATTCAAAAATAAAACTTTTAAAATAAAAAAAAGATTTATTTTTAATAATTTGGAAAAATAATAAATCAAATGTTTAAAATAATAGATTTATAAAATCTTCATAATAAGGTTATACTTACACTACTTTAGGTATTAATACATCACTCTCTTTGTATTTTAAGAAAATTTTGTCATCTATATACAAGCGCTTCTCCTATAAAATCAAAGACAAAAACAATCAACAACACAATATATATAAAGTACTGTTTATAAAAATATTGTATGCATAGAGGCAATGTAGACTAACAAATACACACACACACACAAAGCTTTTTGTTTGCAAACAGTACCAACATCACCAGCAATGTTGATACCGGTGGTGATGATACCTTTAAGTACTAACACGAATAACAACATCATGATTCGTACTGTGTTGTTAATATTGAATCACGATGAATATTAACATCATTATCTATGTTTAGGCCCTAAATCTACGGATTGAAGGCATTATTCTTTGAGTAATGGGAACATTATTGCAAAGAAATTCGATGTTTGTTAACAGGAATCATTATTGTTATTCCTGGAATAGGTTTGAAAGATTAGTTTTTCAATGAAACAGCAATAGATGCTGAGTGAACGTTAGCCAACTCTTCTGTGATTTTAAAATCACTGTTCACACCACGGACAAATAAAAGAACTTGAGCCGAATCAGTGACATCAGTTGATTCATCAAGAGCGATTGAGAACCATTCAAAGTCCTTGCATGTGTCTTTCAGCTGATAAACAATGTTATTTCCAAGAACTTTCGTACGGTGCACTACTGTGTTCGCCGACAAACTAATAGCATTGAACATTGAATGTTTATCAGGGCAGATTTCTTCCACACTCACCTAAATGCAGTCCCTCACCAACTGGCCTTCGGCAAAAGGTTTACCACCTTTAGCCAGAATATGGCTGACTTTGAAACTGGCTTTTACAACAGCATCATTTTGTTGAGATTGCTTGGTAAAACTTTGTCTCTGAATTGAAAGTGAATTTTTCAAAGAAGCAATTTTGTCCTCTCGTAGTGTGCCTGTTAAATTGGAATGTTTGCTCTTGTCTTTTGTTTTATAATGTCTACGGACATTAAATTCTTTCAAAACAGCGACAGTTCCAAATAAGACATAAAGCTTTATTATTGCTGTCAATCATAAAATCTTCATGGATCCACCTTTTATTAAAAGCACTGCACTCAAAATCAACTTTTCTTTTTTTACAATAAGCCATTGTTATGAAAAATAAAACAAAAAATAAAAGACACTGTCCACGATCACTATGCACTTCGCGAAACATCAACCTACAGTCGCACTAGTTCTGATTGTAACTGATGCTGGAAAGTCACTGACAAGAACATTTAGAAGAATTTAGAAAGCAAAGTAATGATGAGTCATGGAAGGGTGCGTTGATGCGACAAGGCTATTTTGGTCCTGCCTCAGGTATAGTAGGGGTAAGTACAATAGCGCCGAGGTCTTTGCCCTTACACTTACTGTCCGTGCTGACCAGTTACTCTCGCTCAATGGTTGATCGCTACTTGTTTACAGCTAGTTTTTACTTATAGAGAAAAGAAGTGGCAAGTGAGAAACGAGTACTGTACTCATATTTAGTGGTAAAAGTGCTTAAACGGAAATATATTACCAAATAAATTTATTTTTCAGTATGCCAGCTTTCCCCCGGCCAGAAAAAAATCTGTTCGCTGGCCAGATGTAGCCCGCAGGCCGCAGGTTGGTGACCCCTGCACTAGATGACTTGAATCGTGAATCACTTAATCCACGATTGGTTAGCTAGGATTGAAAACCTTAAATAAGGTTTGATAAGTCTCTTTGGGAGAGTTGTGGCTTAAAGGAAAGTTTAGAATCAAGAATTATGAAAGATGTGTTAAAATGGTTTGGATAAAAAGATGGCTGAGCAAAAAGAGATGGACTATACAAGTATTCATGTATTCGTAGATTGAAGAGCTGGAAAGGGTTGACCTACAACAATCAGTGAAGGAGTTTAAAGAGGTCAGCAATTGTACCTCAGTGACTTACAGTTTTTGGGTTGTAAATCTTTAGACTTTATTACTAATACTTAACCGTTTTATTAGCATTCACGTACCAGTATCTGAGATCGCGCAACAGCAAATGAGAGCATTCCTGTACATGAATGTTCTATCATTTCTCTCAGAATAGCATTGCTGTGGGTTTACGACTTGTTTTCCTGTGTATTGTGCTGTATTATAGGTTAAATATTTGCAACTATTTGGACAATAAATACTACACAGTAACCATTTTTTTGTGTCCAAAGTCTATGGGTTTCCCCATGTATTTACAGATCGTTTCAAAGTTTGTACTGTATTTTACAATGAATAGGCAATTGAATAATGAAGAAATTCTTTTGTGTAAAGTCTATGGCATTTTCCATGTGTATACAGATTGTTTCAAAATTAGTGCGGTATTTTACAATCAATAGGTATTTTACAAAAAAAAAAAAGATCAATAGATAATTTTAGGAAAGAAATTGTCAGTAAACGTAAATTAAAGTTAGCTTAAAATGAGAAAATTAGTAGATGAAAAAATATTACTATCATTTAAAAAAATTAGGAAAATAAAGAAAAAATTAGAAAGAAGAAAAAGTGTAAAAGTCTTTCAAAAATATGTTGCTTTCAGGGACCATATCAGGGCAGGCATATGTTGCTTCCAGGGACCATATCAGGGCAGGCATATGTTGCTTCCAGGGACCATATCAGGGCAGGCATATGTTGCTTCCAGGGACCATCATATGTTGCTGATCAAAGGGTTTATTATTGATTATACTTGGCAAAAATACCACTACTTACTGATGTTTTTCACAAGACGCGTTTCACAATAGATCACCCACCACAGTGGGTTCATTGCTATGAGTCATGGACAAGACTCAAAGCACAAGAGCATAAAAATAAAAAGAATTATAAATCATGATAAATTTTTAAAAAATTTCAAATATTCATACAAACCATTTGTAATTTTTTAATTGGTATGTAGAAATTTTCGCAATGTTTCTTCATATTACCACTCGAACCAATTGTGTTTGATGCAGAATCCAAATTTGGTTCTTCTCTAGTTGGTCGTCTGGAATTAAAAATATTTCAAAGTACACTTTTATATGGTTGTATGAACAAAAATCATTATAAAAATTACAACAGTATATGTTTTCCTAATATATCTACAATTTGCTTGGAAAACTAACCATAGTATGAAATATACAGTACAAGATCAATATGCAAGAATACATCCAGACCAAGGTTATTGACTATAGGTTCTCCATTCTTAAAAACTAATTCAAAAATAAAACTTTTAAAATAAAAAAAAGATTTATTTTTAATAATTTGGAAAAATAATAAATCAAATGTTTAAAATAATAGATTTATAAATTCTTCATAATAAGTTTATACTTACGATAGTGGGAATCTCGTTTTATTTTTCAAGAATTTTTTTTTTGTGTATTTCATTAAAAGTTTTTCTCCTACACAAAAATGCTCCCCCTATAAAATCAAAGACAAAAACAATCAACAACACAAAATATATAAAGTACTGTTTATAAAAATATTGTATGCATAGAGGCAAGTAGACTAACAAATACACACACACAAAGCTTTTTGTTTGCAAACAGTACCAACATCACCAGGAATGTTGATACCGGTGGTGATGATACCTTTAAGTACTCATCACAAATAACAACATCATGATTCATACTGTGTTATTAATATTGAATCATGATGAATATTAACATCATCATCTACGTTTAGGCCCTAAATCTACGGATTGAAGGCATTATTCTTTGAGTAATGGGAACATTATTGCAAAGAAATTCGATGTTTGTTATCAGGAATCAGTATTGTTATTCCTGGAATAGGTTTGAAAGATTAGTTTTTCAATGAAACAGCAATAGATGCTAATGCCTTGCATCCAAATAAAGTACTGACCAACTCGCCTACCCCAGTGGCTGTTTGTATCCATGGATCTTCTTGTTTCATTGTAGTTATGTTCACATACTGAAGAGAACATAACTGAATGTGTGCTGACAAGGGTGTTTGTGTAGTTTGTTAAGACTGAGTATTAGAATTTATTTCGACTCTTCAAGAAGGAGTTTGTAGATTAGCCACAGTTAAAAGCTTGTAGCTAACTGCTCGACTTGTGGATGTTGCTTTGAATTTAAATATAAAATCTTCAAAGTAGTCCATGGGTAATGCTATTAGCAACAAAATTTCCTAGACCCCTCTACTGTCTGTTCAGGATGTGTTTACAGCAGCGAGTGGTGAACTGTTCTCATGAACATAACGATTTTGGCAACCCTATTGGCTGAGTGACCACGTGACAAAACTGTAGAGACTGAAACGTCCAGGTTTACATTTGCTCGTCTGTTTATTGTGCCTGAAATTTTTTAGCTGTGAGTGTAACAGAGACTTCGTGCAGAAAGTAGCGATATCTGCAGGAGTTTCTCCTCGAAGTGTTTTTTTCAAAAAACTTGTTAAAGGAAAAAAGAAACGGGTACGTTCAAGTCTACTGCCAAAAGAAAACCCAAAACTATTTTTAATAATATGGATGGCTTTTTAAAAACAGCTATAAGGAGGAAAGTACATGAGTTATTTTATAAAAATGAACTTCCAACTTTAATTGAAGTACTAGACTTAGTTAATACCAATGAACCTATGCTTATTGTTAAGCTGAGCTTATTTATGAAGCTAACCTTCATGTTTGAGAAACGTAACTGCAAAAGTATACTATTGGACAAAAAAGATATTATTCTATGGAGATGAGTTTACTTGAGAAAAATAAAAGCCTATTGTGAGGAAGGTCGTACGATTTATTATTTGGACGAAACGGGGGTCAATGCAGGCCATACGAAATCAAAGGTTTGGACAGATAAGTCAGTCTGTTCCAGTAAAGTTGCTTTTCTGAGGGGTCTGTCAGCGGTTTTAAAATGTCCAACTGGAAAGGGTAAGAGACTTACTTATTGTCACTCATATTGGGTCACTAAAAGGTTTTGTAGAAGATGGACTTTTGATTTTCGAACCAAAATCAGATACTGACTACCATTCAGAAATGAATGGTGAAACATTTAAAGAATGGTTTTTCATGGTAATACAGAAATTGGACAACAACAGCGTTATCGTAATGGACAACAGTCCGTATCATTCTGTGCAAGTAGAACGCTTCCTTACTATCGTTGGAATAAGCAACAAATTCGAAAGTGGTTGACTGACAAAGGGATTTTTTCAGATGAAACCAAGTCCTAAAAAATATTTTAGTAAATAACTAATATTTAAAATATGATAATTGAAACGACTGTATAGTGAAATCTACTGGTCAACAAATGCCACTGAAAGTACTTTATGATAAAACAGCTTAACAGCAGTGCTGCAATATAAGAATTAAAAATATCTATAAATACAAAAATAACTTATAAAAAGTAGGCTTAAAAAACAAATAAATTATTGATAAACCCTAAAGTATAAATGAATAGAGGTTTTAATTTTGCAATTTTTTACTTGTTTCTGTTAAATTTTATAGTTGCTTCTTAAAAACAAAAATAAATCTACCCCTATATTTTTACACTGATTATATTAAGAATATGCTTTTAGTAGTAAGGAACCATTAAAGTAATGGAAAAAAATTATGAGCTAAAATAATGATTGAAACTTAAAAGTATTATTACTATAATTCTAAAAAGCCTCACATATGCTATGAGAAGTCTTTACTTATCAATAAAATAAACTTGTAATTTCTCTACCTCACCTTAACATAAATAGAATATAATGGTGCGAAGGGATTTGGTATATCTACAGACACCATAACTACTTTCATTATCTGGAAAGAAACAAACAGCATATTAAAACATGTATAACATCACATCAATATATCATTTTAGATGGTAAAATTTGCTAGAAATACATTTATTTGGGGAAAAATGCTCAATTTATTACAGAGCGGTCAAATAAGCTATTGTCTATTATTATCAATTATAAGCGTAAAACAATTATTTCAGGCAATAATGACTGAGATTTAATTACTGCTATTGGTATCACTTGTTACTGATATTCTTCAGCAGACGCATTTCACACTAGATCAATTCTTGTACAATGCTGTGTCAAGACTGTTGCTCAGGTGTTGTGTTAGTAAAAGTCTGTTGTATTTTGGTCTTCTGTGGTATGTTATTGTTCATAGAGTTGTTGTTAAATATTAGTTCAAATATAGTATTACATTTAGAGTGTTTTTTGTCGTTTGAAATGTGTTGTAAATGGTTTTTGTGGTGTTTATATATCTAGTAGTTTTCTGTTGTGTTTAGTTAAATTTTTTTGATGTAATGAAGGACTTTTAGATTAGTGATATATTGGTGTATTTGTGTATGGCGAAGTTTGATTTCTGTTTGAGAATGGTGAAGTTTAATTTGAATTGTGTGTTTTTATGTCTTTTTTGTTTCGTGTGGTAAAGTTTATCCCTGTTTGACCTAACTAGATGCTGGGGCAGTCGTTACATGTGATCTTGTATACTCCCAGCCTGTTGTGTTTGTTCTGCAGTGTTTTTGTACTATGAAGGTGTTTTTTAGTTGTGTTTGATGTTTTAAAGGCTACTTTCTATTTGAATTCAATAATTCAGAGAAATAAGGAAGAAAAACTAAAAAAAAAAGTCGCAAGAACAGAAACTTAGAGTCTGTGATTGTTCTAAAAGGTTGGATGTTAACATGAAAATCCTTTGTCAAGATGATGTTCACTTTGAAGTAGGTAAAAACAAAGGTCTGCTGTACCAATGTGTCCATTGTGTATCTGGAGTCATGCAGACTGTATTAGGGTGGAACACCCCCAAAAGCTATATTTGTGACTGTTACCTTGGATTATATCCCTGATGTAGGGTCTATACATTAGAAATGGCATTTTATAAGACTTTCTAACTAAAGATTTATGAATTAAGTTGTTTATTAGGTTAAAGTAATAATGTGTTTAATAAATTTGCTCTCTTCAAACTTTCAATATCTAGTTTTTAACCTTATGTTATGGGGCTGCACACAGTTACCCAACAATATATATGCATGGCAGAGTAGCACAATATGAGTACCCAATGATATGTGCACACAGTTACCCAACAATATATATGCTTGGCAGAGTAGCACAATATGAGTACCCAATGATATGTGCACACAGTTACCCAACAATATATATGCATGGTAGAGTAGCACAATATGAGTACCCAATGATATGTGTACACAGTTACCCAACAATATATATGCATGGTAGAGTAGCACAATATGAGTACCCAATGATATGTGCACACAGTTACCCAACAATATATATGCATGGTAGAGTAGCACAATATGAGTACCCAATGATATGTGCACACAGTTACACAACAATATATATGCATGGTAGAGTAGCACAATATGAGTACCCAATGATATGTGCACACAGTTACACAACAATATATATGCATGGTAGAGTAGCACAATATGAGTACCCAATGATATGTGCACACAGTTACACAACAATATATATGCATGGTAGAGTAGCACAATATGAGTACCCAATGATATGTGCACACAGTTACACAACAATATATATGCATGGTAGAGTAGCACAATATGAGTACCCAATGATATGTACACACAGTTACCCAACAATATATATGCATGGTAGAGTAGCACAATATGAGTACCCAATGATATGTGCACACAGTTACCCAACAATATATATGCATGGTAGAGTAGCACAATATGAGTACCCAATGATATGTGCACACAGTTACACAACAATATATATGCATGGTAGAGTAGCACAATATGAGTACCCAATGATATGTACACACAGTTACACAACAATATATATGCATGGTAGAGTAGCACAATATGAGTACCCAATGATATGTACACACAGTTACACAACAATATATATGCATGGTAGAGTAGCACAATATGAGTACCCAATGATATGTGCACACAGTTACCCAACAATATATATGCATGGTAGAGTAGCACAATATGAGTACCCAATGATATGTGCACACAGTTACACAACAATATATATGCATGGTAGAGTAGCACAATATGAGTACCCAATGATATGTGCACACAGTTACCCAACAATATATATGCATGGTAGAGTAGCACAATATGAGTACCCAATGATATGTGCACACAGTTACACAACAATATATATGCATGGTAGAGTAGCACAATATGAGTACCCAATGATATGTACACACAGTTACCCTACAATATATATGCATGGTAGAGTAGCACAATATGAGTACCCAATGATATGTGCACACAGTTACCCTACAATATGTGCATGGTTACACCAAGGGTAGAGTAGCCATGCTCAAGTTAATGCTTGTGTATTTATAGTTACATGTGCTAATTGTATAGATATATTGAAATTATTTTTCCCCAGAAACTAAACTAGGCAAGGAAGGAGTTTATACCTTAAACAGAATTGTATACAAGTAATAATTTTTGCATCAAGTTTTCTTTAGGTGCACACAGTTTCCCCGCTCTTTCTCACACTAAAATATAAGTTTTTAATTTACCTTTTCAATATTCATTGTTTCTATTCGTTAGTTTTTATTTTTAATAATTAATTAATTTCAAATGTTGAAATATATGGATATTTAAAAAAATACTCGATTTTCATTTTAAAATCATTCATTTATAAAGAAAATAAATGTTTAATTCACTTTCTACCAACGGTATCACTTTGCAAAAAAACACTATTTACTGATATTTTTCAGCAGACGCTTTTTACACTAGATCCGTGCATTGTTCAGTGCTGTGAGTTATGGACAAAGTAATGCTGCATATCTTGTCCATAGCTCACAGCATTGAACAATGCAGTGATCTAGTATGGAACGCATCTGCTGAAAAATATCAGTAAGTAGTGAATTTTTGCCAAGCAATACCAATAATAGTAAAATAAAAAACCTCAAGATGTACAACACAAAAACTGCAAGCTATCATTAATTTTATACCTAAATTAAACAGAAAACTTGACAGCAAATCTAGTAAAGTACTGTATGTCTGTAAGTAGGTAGTAATATATCACTAGTATATAGCAGCAGTTCACAACTGGTGGGTCGCAACCTAGTAGTGGATAGCGGAAGGGTTTGATATAGGTTGCAACTCAATCTTAAAATATTAAAAACCATCAGAAAAGATCATGAAAATCAAAGCAAATTAAACTGTAATTATTTGTATTCTTTTAGCCATATTCTTAAACCACAGTTCGGTAAAGCAATAACCAATAAAATACACAAACAAACATTTAAAACAACTCGCGCACACTATAGAAATTACCTGAAGCACTGAGTTATCTTCAAGGAGGAACACACTTGTTAGAGAGTATGAAACACATTGTTGCATGTATTACAAACATATCAATTGTTTATAAATAACTGTTTTGTTACTAAGTGATTAAATTTTGTCATATTCACAAATTTTCTCAAAACAAGACACAAATTGTTACACATTATCAATTTCTATCTTCTAATAAGCGCAAACACATATACCACTGATTTAAATATAGTGTTTGGAAATTGTGTGTCACAAGACAATATATATATATATATATATATATATATATATATATATATATATATATATATATATATATATATTTTTTTTTAGGTTAGTTTTGGTTGGTAAAGATTATTTAGATTTTTTGGACTAGGAGACTGACAGACTTACCTTGGTAAGAGTCCACTCTGTAGTCTTGAAATAGAAACACATAAAAGCACTTAAACAATGATATAAAAGCACTTAAACAATGATATATTTCAACCACACAGTGATCTTTGTCAATCGAAGAGAAAACACAAAAAGAAATATGAGAGAATGAAATAAAATAATTGTAATCACAGATTGTGTAGAGTAGAAATCAGATGTCACAGATGCACAGATTAAAGATATATATAATGTTTCCATGAATATATGAGTGATTATAGTTTATATAAGTCTGTCAGGGGAAAAGAGATAAGGCTATTTGAAAGGGAACAAAAAAAAAAAAAAAAAAAAAAAAAAAAAAAAAAAAAAAAAAAAAAAAAATTGAATGGATTTATCTGATGTTGAGGTTAGGGGATTCTCTGGACTTGGTATACCACTGGTATGATAGTTCCCACCTTCTCAGTTCTGAGGGATTGCAATCAGGGGGGAGTGATTTAATTATTTTTGTGGTATAGCAGTCATCAATCATTGTTTAAGTGCTTTTATGTGTTTCTATTTCAAGACTACAGAGTGGACTCTTACCAAGGTAAGTCTGTCAGTCTCCTAGTCCAAAAAATCTATATATATATATATATATATATATATATATATATATATATATATATATATATATATATATATATATATACATACAGTACCTCTCAAATTAATTGGAATACACAATATATAGATTTGTATTGTGTTTGTTCCTTTAATATGTTTGTATTATGTGTCTCTGTAAATTTCATATTGTTCTAGTTTGTTGAGATGTGGTCCTTTTTTGTTGATGTGTAGGATTTCTAAATTATGATAAATGTCTGTGTATTTGTGTCCTGTTTCTTTAAAGTGATTCTAAAATGTTGAGTTGGTGTTATGTTTGTTTTCTTCGACTATTTATTTAAAGCTGCGACCTGTTTATCCAACGTAGAATTTGTTACATTCGTCGCAATGTTGTGTTGTATTTTGTATTATAATTTGTTATTGGTTTTGTATCCTATTTTGTAACCTATTTTTTGAAATTTGCGGGCTATTTTGTTTGTTGTTTTGTTTATGAATGGTAATGTGATGTATTTGTTTTCTCTGTCTGTAATGTTAATTTTAGTGTTTTTTTCTATTTTATACCATAGTTTGTCTATTATTGTGGTGTTGTATCCATTTGTGTATGCTAAATATTTAATTGTGTCTAGTTATTTGTTTATGCTTTCGGTGGTCATTGGGACTTCTTTAGGTCTATGGAGCATGTCTCTGAAGGCAGCGTGTTTGTAGTCAAGTCCCAATGACCACAGAAAACATAAACAAAGAACTAGACACAATTAAATATTTAGCATACACAAATGGATACAACACCATAATAATAGACAAACTATGGTACAAAATACAAAAAAATACTAAAATTAACATTACAGACAGGAAAAACAAATACATCACATTACCATTCATAAACAAAACAACAAACAAAATAGCCCGCAAATTTCAAAAAATAGGTTACAAAATAGCTTACAAAACCAATAACAAATTACAATACAAAATACAACACAACACCAACAACAAAGATAAACTACAAGCACCAGGCGTATACAAACTAAACTGCGACGAATATAAGAAGTTCTACATTGGACAAACAGGTCGCAGCTTTAAACAAAGAGTTGAAGAACACAAACATAACACCAACTCAACATTTTACAATCACTTAAAAGAAGCAGGACACAAATACACATTCATTTATCAAAATTTAGAAATCCTACACATTTACAAAAAAGGACCACATCTCAACACACTAGAACAATATGAAATTTACAGACACACAAAAACACAAAATACAAACATATTAAACGAACAAACACAGTACCAATCACACATACTCTTTGATACTATCGAAAACCTACCTTTAAAACCGTCACCGCTTGACCCAACATCTCCAAGCAGAAGACACTGATGAAGATCGGCACATAGAGATCGAAAACGTTCTGTCTCAGTAAGTTTTAACAAATTTACTAAATATTAAGTTCGGATAGTCATAAACTATTGTTTAAGTGATTAATAAGATTCACCGAACGTAATGGACTATGAAATTCAAGAATTATTACGCTACATCAGTATGGAAGTATGTCTCAGAGGTAGATAGCTGAAGAATGTAAAGTAGGCTTAGCTACTGTTACTTATTAAGCAATTTAATGAGACTGGCTCATTTTCTGCTAACAGAGTAGGAAATTGTGGTCGTAAAAGAAAAACCACATCTCAAACTGACCGCCAATTAATTAGGAATAGTAAGATCAACCCCAGGTTGTCAGCTGTAGATTTGGCACAAAAAATTAACAAAAATGGAGTTAATATTCATGTTAGTATTGTTAAAAGAAGGTTGACAGAAGTTGGGCGAAAAGCTTACCGACCAAAGAAATAGCAGCTTCTTACTGTGGCAATGAAGAAGAAACGCTTGCAGTGGGCTATAACCAACAAAAAGTTCTCTGTTGAACAGTGGAAAAACGTCGTTTTCTCTGATGAAACACATTTTTTGGTTCAGAGACATAAAGTTAACTTTGTCCGCAGAAGTGGGAATGAAGCTGAGACATCAGCTCACATCCTTCAACAACCCAAACATCCACCTAAAAAATGTTTTGGGGCTGTATGTCCTATAATGGGCCGGGGCCACTAGTTCCAATTGAGGGTATGATGAGCTCAGATAAATATATTACTTTATTACAAAGAAGAGTTTTCCCATTCCTTTTGCAAATGTTTCCAAAAGCCAATGTGATTTTTCAACAAGACTCGGTTCCATGCCATACATCTAAAAATAATGCAAGATATTTTTCTGAGAACAAAGTAAAAGTTCTGGAATGGCCTGGTAATTCACCCAATTTAAACCCAATCGTAAATCTATGAGCTATTTGTAAAAAAAGGATTGCTAAAGAAGATTGTACAACAAAAACATCCATGATTACTGCTGTAATCAAAATATGGTACCATGATGACAAAATTTAAAAAATATATTACTAAACACTTTTAAATGTTTGCAAAAAAATATATGCAAAAAACTCATAGAATCAATGCCAAAATGATGTGAAGAGATTATAAAAAACAAAGGAAGACATATTAATTATTAGGGAGCTGTTTGTAATTTTTGTGGTCAATAAATTGTGTTTCATTTAAGAATCATAGTCATTTACTTGGTGTTCCAATTAATTTGAGCTGTACTGTATATGTATGTATATCTATACAATTTTTACAATTAACAGTAATAACTATATATATATATATATATATATATATATATATATATATATATATAATATGTATATATAATATATATATATATATATATATATATATATATATATATATATATATATATATATATATAATATGTATATATAAAGAGATACAATACAAATATTGTTTTGTTTATATCTCACAAGACAATAGGACCATGGAGATATTCTATTCCGATAAGAAGAGCTGGGTCGCCAGCTGAAAAAGGTTGGGTACCACAGCATTTAATAATATATAAGCATGCAATTATGCTGAAGTTATTACTAAAGTGTGTTTGTTGCTGTCAATACAAGTTTTTTAACCTAAGAAGCTCTTTAATAGCTTTCATCACTCCCTTGAGCAAATAATTATTTAACTCAAAGTATTTCAGCAGTTTTCGTCAAGACATACCAATATTACAACTTCCATGAAGTTATTATCACACAGTATATTCATAGCAAAAACATGCCAAAATAAAATTATTTCAATCACTCTAGGTGATCATAATAAGTGTTTTGAGACACAGGCTGATATTTATTTTGAAAATTATACTATATTTATTACATTATGTCATTTAGTTGTAGAAAATAAAATCGTTTGTTATACTTTGAGCGACATTTTATTTGTTTCTTTATACTATTTTTGAGAAATTCTTAAATAACTTTACAAAAGATACATACCAAGCATTCTACGACGTTTATTACTTTATCACTTGCAAGGCAGAAGAGGGCTCTCTCCCCTTTTTTGAACTTGCTACTTTTAAATGCTGCATAACTCCTGTAACAAGAACATGTCATTAAAATGTTATAAGAATCTAAAACATAAGGTTTTTCTTTTTTAACATTGACATAAAACTAATTAATAAAAAACAATTAAAATTACGTATATAACAAATATCATGTGACATGTGGAGAACTCAATTTAAAATTAGATTACATAAAGAAAACAAAAAAAATATTTAAATTAACGAGTAATGTATAATGTTATAACTTAACAATAAATAAAGTAGAAGAATAATTGTTTAAGTGATTAATAAGATTCACCGAACGTAATGGACTACAAAATTCAAGAATAGTAGAATAAATAAGAACGTCTGTTCACAAGTAATTGCAAATTATAATACCTAATTAATTACTTTAGGTTAGAAAAAAATTTATTTAAACTTTTATTCCTATCTGGTACTGATTTTGAGGGGAACTCTGTTGGACGCTCATCACACACAATGCAGTATATCGGAAATCCATAATCTGATAGAAAGCAGTTTTTTCTAGCGAAATATGCCGTTTCATCATTATTGCTTTTTATTTACTTACAATCCCTAATTCTTTCTTTGACAACTTTACCACATATTCTTAGAGTTTTTGGTGAAGTATAGACTTCATTTGTTCAACATCTATCCAAACAACTCTTTAGCTTTTCATCACCATAGTCAATTCTCAAATTTACACTTCCTTAACATTTTCCTTTCCTCTAAGTAGCAAATTTACACTTCCTTAACATTTTCCTTTCCTCTAAGTAGCAAATTTACACTTCCTTAACATTTTCCTTTCCTCTAAGTAGCAAATAATGAGCTCCGCAAAATAAAAAGAAGCAGAAAATAATTATACTACATTTGATTGTTTTCTTCAATCACCCTTTTCTGGCCATTTTGCTACTGGACGTCAAGTGGAACATCTTCAAGTTTCAGTGTGGAAGCATAAGTTGGGAATGGGCCGCAGAGTGATACAAGTGTTTCGTGACGTCACAACTGTAGTTGGTATTTTAGCAATCTAAACTTTATGAATCAAAAACATGGCTTGAAGCTATGTTGATAACTATTATTTTTGTTATTGCCAGGGAAGGTGAATTTTATATATTTATATTGAAATATACCTATGAAATATCCAGTCAGGATAGATTTGGTTCTAATTTTGGTAGTTGTGCGTTTTAAGATATTCTGAACAATTTTCCAAAATATTGTTGGTGACCGCTAAATCGCACAATTACACTCTTGGTTTTTACACTATTTCTGTGTAGTAAACAACTGATTTTTCACCATCACCCTACCTAATATTTTTTTGTTACACAACCTTTATAGCTACATTATTATTTTTTGCTTCCACCAGGGGGGCAGCTATCCCTTGCTGGGTGCATACATAGGAATATATATTTGGCACCCCAACCTGTGTGTCAATTTTTAATTGTAAAATACATTTATATATATTAAATATGATGATACGTTTTCTTGTAATATAATAAATAAATAAAAGTATTTCAAATACAAGGTTTCTTTTGCTTTATTTTTCAAAGCTTTTGCCGAGTAAAGTATTAGCATCTTCAGGTAAAGTAATTATATAACAAATTGTTTACAAATTACATATTGATTTATATATGTACTCAAATATTTATATATATACATGTGTTTGTGTGTGTCTGCGTCTTTAAAGGTGTTTCCTTATCTAAGAGTATGCCTACCTCTTTATTCTTTAAAAATTCAACCAATATCATAAGCACATTGGCCATGTTTTTGGCTACAATAGGACTAAATCACAATTTGGGAATGCATCAAAATGAATAAATTGCAAAGTGGCAATTGTGGTCTTCTAGTGGTCTCTAGTGCGAAAGAAATCGTCAACAAACGAAAAATATGTTTTCGTAAATTTACTAAACTATAATTTCGCCAATAAAGCTCTTAGAAAAAAAATTAATAACTATTAGCAAATTTGCCACGTCATTGTTACCATTTTGTTGGCAGCAAGTTTTTATTTTAAAGTAAACATTGTAATAATACATTTAATGATTACTGTTTACATTTTGTGTTTATAGCTTACTCAGTTTTACAAACCAGTCAGTTTTACTCTAAGCTCAAATCACTATTAATAATTGACTTACTTTACTAAATCATCGTAATAGTTGTCCATCTTCACTTTTGTTAGTGAGGAAGACGATTTTAATTCTTCAATGATGGCAACCTACTTGATCGTAATTTAAATATTTCCTTAATCTGTGTTTAATATTTTCATTAACATATATCATTCGACTGTCACGTCATATTATTTTAAAAATTTCTCTTTCTATGATTAATTTTATATGTAAATATTTGTTGATGACGTTTTTAAAACCGTTTTTAACCGGTTATATATAGTAACCGAGGCACTTGTTAGGGGACAAAAAAGTTTACCTCCCCACCCCCATATATAAAATATTTCATACACAAGAATTGTTTTTAATTCATGTATTTTCCTTGTACGTGCCATATTTTTGTTAACTTATTATGAGCCAAGAAAACGTGTTCGCGTTTTGATTAATTCCATTATCAAAACTTTAAACTGTACTCTCGTATTATCAAAACTCATTTTAAGGTTTTGATGAAGGAGTTAATCCGAAACCCGTCAACGAATAACAATGTTTTTATATTAGGAAGACGTAAGAATGTACTCAAACTTATACCATATACATAACAGATATAAAGTTGAGCATATTATTAATTTCCGCTTTTACTTAGTTGAAACACAGAATTTATGTTTTTATATGAAGTAATTCCGTGTTGTTATGAGTTGGGCGAGTATTATAACGTCTTGAAGGGGTTTCTGCGGAGATTTGTTAAGTATGAGCGTGTTTTATAAAAAGTGAAGAGTTTGTTGAATTCGTACATTGACGAAATTGTTTATTGTCGAACGAGTTTTGGTGGAGTTGTGTGGTGTATGAATTCCTTTACCTTGTTGATGAGGTTATGTTGTGAAGAGATGTGCTTGTTTAAGGGGCTGATTAGTGTGTCTTGGGTAAGGCATTAAGATGCATAGGTTGTTATTTGTTCGTATTATTTCTTTCAACAGAGTTCATATTTTCTTTTAAATGGGTTTACTTGCTTGGTAATTAACTACACAAATATTTTTAAAAAATGTTTTACACCTAACCTATTTCTTTAGACATGGCTATTTAATCTATTCTTTTCGTACTGTTTCAAATAAATATTTACCTTTCAAGTTAAGCTATTTATTGGTAAACCTTGTGGATGGTTAACGATCTATAAACGTAAATTTCTATTGGGGAAAATCTAATTAGAATTAGAAATTTGTATCGCTATTATAATTAAATAATTAATAATTACAATTATTAATAAATTACGCGCGCACGCAAACACACACACACACACACACACACATATATATATATACATATATATATATATATATATATATATATATATATATATATATATATATATATATATATATTTATATATATATATATATATATATATTATTATTATTTATAAATTGCAATTGTTAGATAATAAAACTATATAAATTTCTGATTTTTAATAATTGTTTTCAATAGATACGCTCACACACACACACACACATACACACCGATTTTTTATATTAGTAGTTGGCAACCCTTGCGTCGATCACATGTTTATCCTAACACTGGCCTGGCAGACACACAAACACTATCAACGGCCGCGAACTTTTCCGGACACATTATTCACCGACGTCTCCAATTCTACCCGTCACAGAACTCAGACGCACTAACACTATCAACGGCCGCGAACTTTCCCGAGTTTTTTTCCAACCTCAGCCATCACACAAGTTTTAACTAATCCCCATCACTGTATCGGCGTATCTCCCTTAGCAAATATTTCGGCAACACGACAGCTTGGTTTTCATGTGATTTCGTTTATAAAATATTCTGGTTGACGTCGAATTCTCCAGTACGCCACTTTTTCCCCGCCAGAAGAGAAGCTTTTCCGCATGTGTAGTCTCATAACGCCTCTTTAAATTATATTCCTGTAAGTCGGAGACATTTTTCGTATAAACGAAAAAAGTTTTCTGATGTTTTATTTTTTAAAATGTTAATAGTCGACTGATCATTAAAAACTCCACTCATCTTCAACTTTTCGATTCTTAATTAGTTTTGATAAACACAATGAATAAAGAAACATAAAATATTGATGACTGAACTAGGAATCTCATAAAGTACAACTTCTAAAAAAGACTGCGTTAGCAAACGACAAACCACTTTACCGTTTCACTATCGACAATAGACTAACTGATTTAAGAAAAATCTTTGATGTGGTTGGGGTGGTGTATAGGACCGGAATTAGCCTTGGAGAAATTAGAGCTGAGATTGAACTTCGCGGCCATTTTTATCTCACGTCTCGCAAAAGGACAAGTCAGCATTTCAGCACCCCCACCACGCAGGGGAAATTGATTCAGCCACTTCCAAATAATCCCACCATGGTTGACATGTTCTATATGTATACGCACTATTCTCATTGCACGTAGTTGCTACAATCTCCTTTTGGATGTAATTGAATGTACCTCGAAAGTTCAAAAGCAATAGATTTATTAGAATTTTAACATACACACGCAACAAGCATTATACGAGTATAAGCATACTCGTATACTTATTATTATACTAATAATATACTTAAAATAGTTTATTTGTGTGTCCCAGCAATATTTCTAAGAGCTAACAAACATATTTACTTATTTATTTATTCCAATTCTAAATTTAGCAAAAAGCAAATATATCACAATTTACTGTATCAGCGTATTAGCGACGGGTGCGCTGAACAAATGTTAAGAATATATTCTTAATTCGGGACAAATGTTTTATTTTAAGGGACTGAAATTTGAAAATCGAGACTGTCCCGACTATTCCGTACTGTACAAGATCCGCGCAAGTATTTGTCAAGGCCTTAAAAAATTCTTCGTATCAAGTATTATTATAAAATATAAATAATTCAATAATTAAAGAGATAATATGACCTGGGGAAACCACGAAAAGGGGTTTCCTACTTTTCAACGTAACTCTTAACACTTATGCACTTGCACTAAACGGGTTACTAGCATTTTGTATACCGGTTGCAAAGATCTCTTTGTCTTGGTGTCGCGGCCAATTTCCCAAAAATTTCTTGACATCCTCGTTATACCTGAAACTCCTTCCCACGTAATGCCTCCTTCAGTGGACCAAAGAAATGGAAAAAAGGCTGCTATAAGGAGGTGGGGCATTATCTCCCAATGGCTTTACGGGTTAAGAGCGCAAAGTGCGAACGTGCGTTGTCTTGCGGGAAAACGCCCTTCTCCTCCGCGACGTTCCTCTCTCATACATAGCTTAGGCTTGATCAAAGCATATCTGAGTAATATCAGTGGTTTATTGAAACGAATAATGTCAGTTCGAGAGTCAAGTGAGGAAGTTGACCCTTCAACAAGCCTGCAAGAACGCCGTTCGGCTACTTTCATATTGTTCTACCCTCTTGTAAAACCTTCCACGGTTCTTACAACTTCACCAAACACTTTGGTGATTTTGGAGTATATATTGACAGTTTTTTCACCTTTAATAATAAAAAAAATATTCACAGAACGTTGTTCAACCAAAGTGGAGTTGTCAAGCAGATGCGACATTATTACACTAATTTTTGAAGTTATAATCCCCCCAACCTTAAACCCGTGATGCCACCTTGAAACCCTAAATGTAATACCACATTTGTACTACCAATCGCCTTCGCCCAGACCAACTTCTTGTTAATTATGAAAAACATTCGTATTATTCAGAAAGTTGGGCAAGAAAAAAATTGTAAAGAGAAACCAACACGAGCCCAAAACGAAAAATCCAGAAAAGGAAAAACAATATCGAATTTATAGGAAATTAAACGAAATAAAACATACTTCTTTGAATATATAATTGATTAACAATTACATTACAGAGCAGGCAAATTAAGGGAGCTGTTAAGCAATATTGATATTCCGGTGGTCCCCGGGATGACCAGAACTGTGTTATACTCCTTAATATTCCGATGGTCGCTTGGATGACTGACCTCATAAGAAGGTAGAGCTCTGTTACGCTCTTTAACCTTGCGATGCTTACATGGATGACTATTGTCCTCAAGGTAGAGCTCTGTTATGCCCTTAGCATTCCGATGGTCGCGTGGATGACTATCCTCACGGGAAGGTAGAACTCTGTTACGCTCTTTAACCTTGCGATGCTTACATGGATGACTATTGTCCTCAAGGTAGAGCTCTGTTATGCCCTTAGCATTCCGATGGTCACGTGGATGACTATCCTCACGGGAAGGTAGAACTCTGTTACGCTCTTTAACCTTGCGATGCTTACATGGATGACTATTGTCCTCAAGGTAGAGCTCTGTTATGCCCTTAGCATTCCGATGGTCGCGTGGATGACTATCCTCACGGGAAGGTAGAACTCTGTTACGCTCTTTAACCTTGCGATGCTCACATGAATGACTATTGTCCTCGAGGTAGAGCTCTGTTATGCCCTTAGCATTCCGATGGTCGCGTGGATGACTATCCTCACGGGAAGGTAGAACTCTGTTACGCTCTTTAACCTTGCGATGCTCACATGAATGACTATTGTCCTCGAGGTAGAGCTCTGTTATGCCCTTAGCATTCCGATGGTCGCGTGGATGACTATCCTCACGGGAAGGTAGAACTCTGTTACGCTCTTTAACCTTGCGATGCTCACATGAATGACTATTGTCCTCGAGGTAGAGCTCTGTTATGCCCTTAGCATTCCGATGGTCGCGTGGATGACTATCCTCACGGGAAGGTAGAACTCTGTTACGCTCTTTAACCTTGCGATGCTCACATGAATGACTATTGTCCTCGAGGTAGAGCTCTGTTATGCTCTTAGCATTCCGATGGTCGCGTGGATGACTATCCTCACGGGAAGGTAGAACTCTGTTATGCGTTTTAACCTTGCGATGCTCAGATGAATGACTATTGTCCTCGAGGTAGAGCTCTGTTATGCCCTTAGCATTCCGATGGTCGCGTGGATGACTATCCTCACGGGAAGGTAGAACTCTGTTACGCTCTTTAACCTTGCGATGCTCACATGAATGACTATTGTCCTCGAGGTAGAGCTCTGTTATGCCCTTAGCATTCCGATGGTCGCGTGGATGACTATCCTCATGGGAAGGTAGAACTCTGTTACGCTCTTTAACCTTGCGATGCTTACATGGATGACTATTGTCCTCGAGGTAGAGCTCTGTTATGCTCTTAGCATTCCGATGGTCGCGTGGATGACTATCCTCACGGGAAGGTAGAACTCTGTTACGCTCTTTAACCTTGCGATGCTCACATGAATGACTATTGTCCTCGAGGTAGAGCTCTGTTATGCCCTTAGCATTCCGATGGTCGCGTGGATGACTATCCTCACGGGAAGGTAGAACTCTGTTATGCTCTTTAACCTTGCGATGCTCACATGGATGACTATTGTCCTCGAGGTAGAGCTCTGTTATGCCCTTAGCATTCCGATGGTCGCGTGGATGACTATCCTCACGGGAAGGTAGAACTCTGTTACGCTCTTTAACCTTGCGATGCTTACATGGATGACTATTGTCCTCGAGGTAGAGCTCTGTTATGCCCTTAGCATTCCGATGGTCGCGTGGATGACTATCCTCACGGGAAGGTAGAACTCTGTTACGCTCTTTAACCTTGCGATGCTCACATGAATGACTATTGTCCTCGAGGTAGAGCTCTGTTATGCCCTTAGCATTCCGATGGTCGCGTGGATGACTATCCTCACGGGAAGGTAGAACTCTGTTATGCTCTTTAACCTTGCGATGCTCACATGAATGACTATTGTCTTCGAGGTAGAGCTCTGTTATGCCCTTAGCATTCCGATGGTCGCGTGGATGACTATCCTCACGGGAAGGTAGAACTCTGTTACGGTCTTTAACCTTGCGATGCATACATGGATGACTATTGTCCTCGAGGTAGAGCTCTGTTATGCCCTTAGCATTCCGATGGTCGCGTGGATGACTATCCTCACGGGAAGGTAGAACTCTTACGCTCTTTAACCTTGCGATGCTCACATGAATGACTATTGTCCTCGAGGTAGAGCTCTGTTATGCCCTTAGCATTCCGATGGTCGCGTGGATGACTATCCTCACGGGAAGGTAGAACTCTGTTATGCTCTTTAACCTTGCGATGCTCACATGAATGACTATTGTCCTCGAGGTAGAGCTCTGTTATGCGTTTTAACCTTGCGATGCTCAGATGAATGACTATTGTCCTCAAGGTAGAACCCTGTAATGCTCCTTAATATTGTGATGGCCGTGTGGAGGTTTGCCCTCAAGGGAATATAGACCTCAGTTATGCTTTAACATCCTATTAGTGTTTAACAGAGGTGTCCTGTCCTCGAGGACAACAATCATCCCCGCGATCAACTGTTGCGTAAAAAGGGCCTATAAGACAAAAAATAGTATATCCGTCATTTCATAAGTATTATTTTTAAAACTTACTATTATATGTTTATTGGTCTGATATAAAACCGGATCTCTAGAAGGCATCAGATTCGTGGTCTTGTCCTATCAGACTAACTTTGCTGTTTTCTACAATGTTACATTTCCTTTAACTTTGTCTGTCATGGAAGCGTATCAGTATTGTAAGCCATTAAGCCACGGTTACTATTAAGCTAAGCGTAAACAACAGTCATTGCAACCACAACGTCTCACGTATTCGGGGAGATCGTGCCGAATTGAAGGGATTGGAAACATAAACTTTACTGCACCTGCTCCACTAACACGTTGGCTGTTTTGGTTTTCAAGCTGGCATTCTACCGCACGTGTGGATAGTTTTATGGCTTTAGGTTATGTATATAACCATGTTTGGAACATATATAGCTGATCAAAATATATACGCGTATTTACTTCTTACGGCCTCGCTAAGGCGCTTGGACAAAGTGGCAATACTTGTTTGGGATTTGTCAACCCAATTCTTTTCCTTCATCATTTCTTGCTTAGATAAAAAATTAGAACTTTATTGGCAATTATCTACACTCCGTAGTGTAGAACAACTGTCACAGAGCACCATTCTCAATTCGTATTTTCCCAAATTTTATATCAGTTAGTTTTCCCTCTTTTTGTTAAATAATATAATATTAGTATAATATGAAAAATCATATTTTATTAGAAATCTATTATTATTTAACGGGCTTTGTTCAAAAATTTAGATGGTAAAAGAGAGTGTTTACAATTTTAAACAACACATTAAAAATATTTTAAATAATTTTTTCAAGGTTTTTTGATATGCGACGATTTTTTCCTTTCTTTAGAATATTTTCATTATTAAAAAATTAATTTTTAAACTTTTTTCTATCTATTATTGGCGTATTTCACATCACTATCTTCAGAATGAAATTTTCTTTACAAACTACTTGCATTTGTGAATCATTTAACAAAGTTAATGTACAGAAGCCTGCACCTTTACATGCTATAACATGCATAAATAATCTTTATTACTCCATTCTGTGAGGAAATCTTCATTGTGAGACTGTAAACTCACTGCGTATAGCTGGTCACCCGTAGCTGGCGCGCGACCTCGAATTGCCAGCAAAAGGCGTGGGGAGGGTAGAGGAAGAAAAATACAGTTCCACAGGCATTATAATATGAGGTTGTATTTATATTACAATAATGTATATTTGAGAAGACCAAAAGGCCACTATAAATTTTATTTCATTTGATTTGTCATTTTAACCAAATAATTTACATTTGAACTAATTTACTTATATCAGTTTTCTAAACAGCCGAACAACCTCCAATTTCTTAGCGATGGCATATGATGCAACACGCACTACAAAAATAAATGTTTTTGAATAGGGCTAGCTTTTTGTTTTCTATCGATTGATTGCGCGCCAGCTGAAGATTGAACAGCTATTATACATCTTCATTTGCTGTCATCTGCCTTCACTATAGGCTTACCCATTAGTTTGACTTATTATTGCCGTAAACATGTCAACCCGCGTCAGTGAAACATAATCAGCACATACATCTATTCAGATAAACATTACTTGACACGTATTGTCAACCTATTCAGATAAACATTACTTGACACGTATTGTCAACCGTGATATACGATGCAGCAGTGTCAGACCCCTGCAGCGCTTCCGGCTAGTTGAGCAGTTTTATAAATTTATTATAAATATTTTCGAACTGAAACGATGTAAAATAAATCACATCTTACACTAGAAATAATATTAAATAAAGTTTAGTAAAAATAAAGTGGACGAGTGAAGTGCAACTAATTTGATAAATTACGAACTGTTGAGCTTACACGAACGGTTTACTTCGCGTGAACTGTTTACCTCGCTTGAACTGTTTACCTCGCACGAACTGTTCACCTCGCATGAACTGTTCGTCTCTTACGAACTGTGAACCTCGGACAGTTTACCAAGCACGAAGTGTTCACCTCGCATGAACTGTTCACCTCACACGAACTGTTCAAATCCCACGAACTGTTTGCCTCTTACGAACAGTGAACCTCGCACAGTTTGCCAAGCACGAAGTGTTCACCTCGCACGAACAGCTCACCTCGCATGAACTGTTCGCCTGTTTCGAACTGTGAACCTCTCACGAACTGTGTACGTCGCACGAACTGTTCGTCTCTTACGAATTGTGAACCTCGCAGGATCTGTTTACCAAGCGTGAACTGTTCACCTGACACGAACTGTTCGTCTCTTACGAATTGTGAACCTCGCAGGATCTGTTTACCAAGCGTGAACTGTTCACCTGACACGAACGGTTTACCTCGTACGAGTTGTTTACCACGTAAGGGGCATGCTTATTAGAGGAACGAATTCATATGCAAACATAGGAATTCAGAAATTATTAGAAATGCAGGGGAAATCAAACAATTTTCTTCAGTTTAAAGAAGCGCTTTGGATGTAGGAGTACACCAAATGTCATTTCTTTATATTTTTCTCCAGTTAATAACGAAAAAACTTATATGTAATTAAATATGTTCCATGTTCATGCTATTCTTTATTTTGTATGAGTTTTATGTTTTAGTATATTTAAAAACATTCTTCTACACGACAGTGGGAACGACTGTAGCAGAGGGTAACAAACGCTTATGGTTCATGTTATTTAGTGGGTATTTAGTCCCAGTACCCCAACTGGCAAGGAGGTTTTGTCAAAAAGGATCCATGAATCCTAGTATTTTTAATAGTACAATAATTTAGTCACACGTTTATTTATGGTGAGAAACATTAAAAAAGACTTCGTAAATAAAAAAAATTAGTAAATAAGTTAACGACTCGACCAAAAACACCCCGCATAACAAATACAACACGGGTAATCAACAATTCGAAATTTGTTGTTCTTAATACGGGAAAAATTTCACGAATGTTTCCTATTAGATGTCAAATGTAGAAAATATTACAGAAAATGTGTGAGCTTCGTTTGTTAACACAATAATTGTTTTTTTTAAATAAATAAAATCTCAACCACAAAAACATTTAATTACAATTTTTATACATGTTTCGATAACAAATCAATCATCTTCAGAGAAAATCGTTACAAGTATAACTTGTAAAATCGTATTTTTATAAAACTTTCCTCTGAAGATTATTGCTTCCAATCGAAATGTACATTTCAAACAAAATTCTTTGTAAAGTGGTTTTATTTATTTTATTTTTAATCCCACAGTTGCTCCAAGTGTTACAATAATTGTTATTACAATGTTGGTTGCACTGATTAACTAGAGTATATTGCTTCATTGTACTTACGTTAGGGCATTCTTGTATACAAATGGCTCAGCGTGATGAAGGTAAAACTGAAAAATACAAAACCAGGTAATTAGTGCATAGTTTGTATAAATTTATACTAGCGGCTTATTCTCTAAAACTAATAATTTTGACAACTACATTGCATTCATGGATATTTTAAAAAAATATTTAAAACCATTTATTTTTAATGACAAAAAAGTATGATATTAAATGTTTATTAAATAATACTATTAAATATAGTATTACGATGTCTATATAAGTCTTGAATATAGTTTCACGAAGGTCTACATTACATTTTACTTTTTTTTATCATTTAAAATTAATAAGCAAAATATTCTCACCGTGCAGGAAAATTACAACTTTTAATATTAATTTTATAGTTAACGGTCACAAGTTTGGATATTAGAAAAAAGACGGTTGACACGTGAGTCAATCAACATTTATTTCAATTAAATAAAGTGACGGATTTGAGGGGGGCTTTGGGACTCGAGCCCCCCACAAATACAAAAAAGTGAATTTAAACTATAATATAACACAATAAAAGTAAACACCTGATGTTTGCATTCGTATATTTATACTTATTAATTGGTAGAATATGTTTATAAACCCATAATAATCACTATAATAGCGTAAATAAATACGCCCACTCATAATGCAATAACAAGTTGGTTTGTATTGTACATAAATGGTAAATGAGGATAATTAATGAGTGTGTAATGTTACATAGAAGGCCTATAAATATTTCCCTCAGATAGAAGACCCTTAGAGTTTACACTATACCATATTTCCTAAATATTTTTCAGGAGGGGGCCCACTCTAACCAGCCCTCCCAAAAATATTTTTCTGGATCCATCACTGATTAAACATAGACCACAATCACAGCTACATTTTTTAAAATTAGATTGTAATTTAATCCTACTTAATTAAATTAAACTATTTTTTTTTTAATGTAATCAAAAAGGGGTTCATCTGAAAAATTTAATATTTTTAATACACGTCAGTTTTATTATCTTTAACTGTTTATTTTAAACACCTAACTTAGCACTTTTTCTAGTGGTAATATTTTTCCTTTTTTAAAATTAAGGTTGTTTCATATAATGTTGTTTATATTATTTTACTAATTTTTTGGGAATTGTTTTAAAAATAAAAATTCATCTCGTGAGGATTCTAGGCGTGAAGAAGATGGCAAATTAGCTGTCGAAACGTTGATGTTTATTGAAATATGTAAATCGACTCATATCAACAGACTATTTCTTAATATGAATTTCTATAATTTGAGTTCAATCCTTAAATAATAGAATATTTATAAAAACTAAATTTTGCCATTTTAGGAAGCAATTAAAAATTTGAATTCAATCCTTAAATAATAGAATATTTATAAGAACTAAATTTTGCCATTTTAGGAAGCAATTAAAAATTTGAATTCAATCCTTAAATAATAGAATATTTATAAAAACTAAATTTTGCCATTTTAGGAAGCAATTAAAAATTTGAATTCAATCCTTAAATAATAGAATATTTATAAGAACTAAATTTTGCCATTTTAGGAAGCAATTAAAAATTTGAATTCAATCCTTAAATAATAGAATATTTATAAAAACTAAATTTTGCCATTTTAGGAAGCAATTAAAAATTTGAATTCAATCCTTAAATAATAGAATATTTATAAGAACTAAATTTTGCCATTTTAGGTAACAGTAATTTGTATTCAATCCTTAAATAATAGCATATTTATAAGAACTAAATACTACCATTTTAAGAAGCAATTAATAATTTGAATGCAATCCTAAAATAATACAATATTTATAAGAACTAAATCTTGCCATTTTAGGAAGCAGTTAAAAATTTGAATTCAATCCTTAAATAATAGAATATTTATAAAAACTAAATTTTGCCATTTTAGGAAGCAATTAAAAATTTGAATTAAATCCTTAAATAATAGAATATTTATAAAAACTAAATTTTGCCATTTTAGGAAGCAATTAAAAATTTGAATTCAATCCTTAAATAATAGAATATTTATAAGAACTAAATTTTGCCATTTTAGGAAGCAATTAAAAATTTGAATTCAATCCTTAAATAATAGAATATTTATAAAAACTAAATTTTGCCATTTTAGGAAGCAATTAAAAATTTGAATTCAATCCTTAAATAATAGAATATTTATAAGAACTAAATTTTGCCATTTTAGGTAACAGTAATTTGTATTCAATCCTTAAATAATAGCATATTTATAAGAACTAAATACTACCATTTTAAGAAGCAATTAATAATTTGAATGCAATCCTAAAATAATACAATATTTATAAGAACTAAATCTTGCCATTTTAGGAAGCAGTTAAAAATTTGAATTCAATCCTTAAATAATAGAATATTTATAAGAACTAAATTTTGCCATTTTAGGAAGCAATTAAAAATTTGAATTCAATCCTTAAATAATAGAATATTTATAAGAACTAAATTTTGCCATTTTAGGAAGCAATTAAAAATTTGAATTCAATCCTTAAATAATAGAATATTTATAAAAACTAAATTTTGCCATTTTAGGAAGCAATTAAAAATTTGAATTCAATCCTTAAATAATAGAATATTTATAAGAACTAAATTTTGCCATTTTAGGTAACAGTAATTTGTATTCAATCCTTAAATAATAGCATATTTATAAGAACTAAATACTACCATTTTAAGAAGCAATTAATAATTTGAATGCAATCCTAAAATAATACAATATTTATAAGAACTAAATCTTGCCATTTTAGGAAGCAGTTATTAATTAGAATTCAATTCCTAAATAATACAATATTTATAAGAACTAAATCTTGCCATTTTAGGAAGCAATTGACCCTTTGTCCTGAGTAAGCTAAAGTTGCACGTAGCTTATAACTCACTAAGCTCTACCCCTAGCATAACACCCCCAGGGGTGCAGAAAATATTTGTATCCCCATTATTTCCCCAATCCCATATATGGACATTTCAAATTTCCCTTAAAGTTATGAAACATGCATATAGAGGCTTACCAGCTTACGTAAATTCTATATTTAGTGATAACTTTGCAATATCTTATTTTCCTACATTCACTACAAATATGAAAATAAGGTAACACAGTGGAGTATTTTTTAAAATCAAAGAGTGGGTGGTCAGCTAGATCTCGGCAATGAGGACCCCGTTTGTTTTTGCCGCGTCAGGTCTAGTCTTGCTTTCTTGTGGAGCCAAGCTGCTCGGCGCTGCCAAATAGATAACACCATCCACTACTGTAGTTGCAAGAAAATAATAACAGACAACTAGATACGTATTCTAACCTAACGACCCGTTTGTTAAACGAATTTTGGTTACTTTTATTCAGAAACAGTTTATAAATTCTTCTTATTAAGGAAACAAATTATCAAAAATATTGCGCAAACTATATATTTAACCAAAAATTTCCCCAGAAACCCAAGAATTTGCCTGAGATTTCACCCGATCCTAGATCACCGGATTGGACATATTCTGCACCCGTGAACATCCCCTCTTGAAGAAAGTACTCGGAACTGACCATACCGTATACAATGCCAACTGCTTTCCATGAATAATATGCAAATACAATAGTAGTCATCGAACCTAATTGAAGTTAATTATAAGTAATAAAAATAGCTTACACTTTACGTATAAACCCAAGGCAAGCGAGCATAGGTTTGGGGGTTAAACCCTCAGAGGGTTCATAAAGTGCCCTTTTAATCGTTGATCACCTTAAGAAACACTTTAAATTGGTCCGTTTGTGACAATTTTTTTATCAATTTCCTACTCCAGTGAGGAAAATATATTATAGCTTCAAGATGGTTTGGTTCTTCCGCAGAATCGTAACACTTTGAGTGTAGGGGTGGTCACTATATTTGGCGCAGTGGTAGGAAGACCATTCGAGCCGGAAAGATAGGGACAGTCCTGATTTTTAAACTTTAGTCCCTTAACGTAACATAATCGTCCCGAAATTCAAGCGCATTTTTGTAAGAATATATTTGTCATATTTGTTCAGCGCTTAGATCGGAAATACTCCGACACAGTAAATTGTGATAATTTTGCTCTTTGCCTATTTTAGAATTTGAATAAATAAATAAGCCTAAACTGATATTGTTTTCAAAGTTTTGTTGGGAAACAGAAACAGGCCATTTTAATGCTGTATATTACTATAAAAGAGAAATATAATGGACGTAATAAGAAAATGTAACAGACATAACAAAACTCAAAGAAAATGTATTCAGGACAACATGCACTCATGTCTAGACATTATTAAGTAGGAAAAAAATAAGTTGAATATTTATTTTAAATTTTCAGGATCTAAATCTGAGAAATAATAATAGAAGTTTTAATCGGAGAGGATGTTTATTAAAAATGTTAAAAATCCAATTTATTTCGATATCCATGACAAAAACAAAATTAACAATAAAATTACAATAAAAGTAGAGCCAAAGAAAATTTAGTACACTGGAAGTGCAGAGAAAACGAGTGAGCTCGTCGTCCGAACGATGCGTAAAAATTAACATGATTTGAACTTGGAAAAGTTCTGACGTGTTCGGGCGGGTGCGTTCAAAGTAAACACTCCCACACAACTGCTTGATTGTTCGGATGGATCCGAACACACATCGGTGTAACCGTACCCGAAGCCTGGCAAGGCCAAAAGACTACGAACACATTGTTTTGACCATGAATCATTCATCTATAAACAAGTGCAACAAAAGTTTGTTTTGTTGGACTCGAAAGAAGGAGGAAAGGTTCCCACACTTCCTGTGCGACACGGCTACATGGACCGTCTCCTGTGTAACAGTTTTCCCGTTCTGCGGTTGTTTAAATATTTTCACCCATTCAACAATAATTATCATATTTGGTCATTTTAGACCCTGTATACAATATACTTCATTTTAGCACATTTCATGGTACAGTAAATACAACTTACTTCGCTAAAACATGTATAATTCTTTAAAGCCCCCACATTTCTGATCTATTAACTGGATAATAATGCCTCAACATCGTCGACTGTCTTTACCCGGTCAAAAATGATTGGTCACACTAGTTGACTTTATTTTTACAAATAAATATTACATAAAAATATTTTTAAAAAGTAAAACCTCTTAAACACAAAAGCTTTTAATTTAAATCCATTGTAACTGGATCCAGTGCAATTATCTCCAAAAGAAATTATTACGGGGACGATATTTCCTCTTGTAATAATTTACTTAGGATAAAACATTTGAATTAAATCCTTATCTAAATTTTTATTCTAAAGCAATCATCGTCAAAGAAAATTATTGCAAGAGGAAATATTGTTATTGCAATAATTTCCTCTGAAGATGATACCTTTGTGATCGAAATGTACGAAAGAATAAACAAAATGTGTTTGTGGTTAGGAGGTTTTACTTATTTAAAATAAAGGAAATTATTCCAAAGTTGCGGCAATAAAAATATGTTTAGTTACGATTTGTTCGAATATTCTGTAGTTAAACAACATTAGGTATAAACGCAAATTCTAAAGTTGCCCAGCACATTTTACATGCTTTACTGTAGTTCAGTACAGTTATCTGGTTTCGCCACATTGTTATTAAATGGCCTATACTGCGCCGTGTTTTATCTGTTCAAGTCTTTAGGGCTTTAGGGTAATTAACACTTCCGGCCTCGTATATACAAACCGTACTGGTCTAAGTGCTCGCTCAGTTCGGCTCTGCCGAGGCGTGCCGAAGATACCCGAACTCTGGCTGGCCCGCATACTTTTAACTTAGAAATTGAATTGCTTTCGATGTTATGTAAGAGTTTATTAAAAATATTCATTTTCTACAATTTTCTTTTTGGCGCTTTTGCTTTAATTTCCGTTTTGACACTATATCCGAAGCATTCCCCTTCCGCACCATAAACCACATTTAGGCAGTAAAGAATAAACAATGTTTTTTAGACAGTTTGTATTTTTGTTTTGCACTTTTTTCGATTCTGGATTACTTCTGATGGTCTTAATGAATATATTATAATGCTTGTATACATCCCCCTTAGTTTTTCTCCTAGCTCACAAAATAGGTTGCCCACTTAAATTTTTTTTCTCCTGTGACATTTAGGTTTTTCTAGGGCATAGGCATAAGCTTGTGCCGGTGACTTGATGGTCTTTCGCATTTTGTAAAACTTGTTTAAGGTATCTACGCTTGCAGGACTTGAAAGCTCTTAATCGCGGTTCAGCTCTTCTCTAACGCATTCGTAGGTTTTTCTTTCATTCAACGTCAGTTTAGACCCTCTGTTTAATGTACTCCATTTTACCACATTCCATGGCACAGTAAATACGGCTTAGCTTAAACAGGTATATTTCATTGAAGCCCTCACATTCCTGATCTATTAAGTAGATCATGGGTTCCCAAACTGGGAGGGCGTGCTCCCCGGGGGGGGGGGGTAAAGGCAAGTCAGGTGGGGTGCTATAGCAGTTGGAAAATAATAAAATAAATTCTCATTTAGTTGAAATTTAAGTACACAATTTATTAAATTTAAAACTAAATCTACACTTCAGATTTTTTCATTAGTTGTTTTATCGGTATGGCGTTAAGAAAATTTAAATGAATTGTATGCCATTTAAACGAACCTATAAAAAATATCTGTAAAGGTTGTGCAAATCTTGTAAACTTGAAATTAAACCATCGTGACAGCTTGAAAGGAATAATAGCGCTGAGTGTCGCGAAACGAATGTTTGCCGTTCAATGTGGCAACAGCGCATTTACTATCGCCCGCTACGACGGAAAATGATTTCTCTACCAAATGTGATTTTGACCTAATGGAGAAATCTTCATTTTGGATAAAACATTTAAGGCTCGGCGCACATGAGCTTGAAAGTAATCGGGACGCTGAGATAGTTTTCTATTGATACCTATCGGAGTTTCAGCGCACATGAGATAGAATGTAAGCGCGCGTCATTTCAAGCCTGTCTTTTTGATAGTTATTTTCCATGTTGGGGACTGGCTTCACTCTATGTTGTTTCTCCTACGAGATGGATCATAAACAAGTGCAAGTCTACAAAAAGAAAGTCGTGTTTTCCTTCTTAGTGTACAAATACATTGATGAAAGGGAAAGTAAAAGAAGAAGATATTGGATTCACCCATTTAATAATGAGAGATATTTAAAAGAGGCGTTTAAGACGGTTTTAATTGATTTAAGGGAAGATGAACAACAATTTTTAATTATTTTCGAATGTCTACTCGATCGTTTGATGAATTGACTTCAAGAATCAGTGATGCAATAAGAGGCAATGAATTCCATATTGTCCTTTGTTGTTTAATTTCTTCTATAAACAATTCTACATCCACGTCCAAATCTTCACTCTCCATAGCTGATAGATTTAATTACTAAAAACATATACAAATAAATATAAATATGATATTAAATAAAATGATTAGTAACTATTAAAGATTTATATTTAAAACTATAAATCATCATTGATATTAATAACAAATTACTAACCTAATTAATATTAATGTTACACATTGATGTCAATTGGTTATTCAATCATATTTAAAGTTAAACATATAAATAATATGAAATTAGTAATTATATTACTAACCTGCGTTAGTCCTTATACCGAGATAGGCCGAGGCTATCCGATAGCTATCTGCGTCCCATGTGCGTTGCCCCATTACTCCCAATGTACTTCTGCCTATCCAGCTTGAAATCTATCTCTGCGTCCCGATTACTTTCAAGCTCATGTGCGCCGGGCCTAAAAGTATATCCCAGAGTATCGCAAGTGGCTCTTCGATTATATTTGCCTTTTTCAAGCCCCTACTTGTGCGAAAAAGCATTTTTAGCACTTATGAAAACAAAATATAGGAACAAACTTGACGTTGCTAATGACTTGCGTAGTGCCCTTACTAAAATACGACCTGAAGTAGGCATGCTAGTGGAAAAACTGCAAGCTCATCTATCTCACTAACAGGTTTTTCTCTTACCAGTTAAAATTTACCTTGCAAATTAAAACTTGAAATGTTATTTCATGTTTCTTGTGTAAGCATGTATAAATGAATAAAATGTTTTCAGTATATAAATATTATTTGTTTCTTTTTAATATGTCCATACCATTTATTTGATAGTATAAAGTGGTGGGCGTGGGAGGTTTTCAATTTTAGAAGAGGGAGCGTGGCACCAAAACGTTTGGGAACCCCTGAACTAGATAGTAATGCCTCAACACCATCGACTGTCTTTACCCGGTTAAAAATGATTGGTCACACTACTTGACTTTCTTTTAACAAATAAATAATAATATTTTAGATAAATAAAAGCTCTTAAACACAAAATCTTTTTATTTAAATCCATTTCAACTGGATCCAGTTCAATCTAATGGCATTAGTAGGTGTTTGTTTCAAAGAGAGTTGCATGTCCTCGTTATGCTTACCTAAATGACGGTCAGACACACTTGTCGAACAAGGCGGTTCTTTTCACAGTGCTACAACCATGGTCAGGGGCTTAGCCAGAAGGGTCACAGGGCCACGTCACTCTCCAAACCAATTACGTTTAGCAGAAAAATATTAGCCTATAAAACAGCGCTAGAAGTGGCAAAATAGCATAAAATATAATTTCTAAAGATAAAAATGTTCAAAATTTCTGCGGAAAAATTTCACTCCCCTGACCTCCCTCGTCCCCCCTCCAAAACATCGTTCGGTCTACTCCACTGACCATGGTACTGTTAAACATAGAAGGAAAATCCAGGCCAAAAGCGGTTCATGCACAGTTTCTCGTAAGAAAAAAACAATTTAAAATATTGTTTCACAACCATCCGATTCCATCAACCTAATGTGATTTTTCGATAAACGCTTACTTAAAATAAAAAATAACTAAGTTCCCTAAGTTTTTGAATGTGTGTGGGTCATCCAGAGTTCGGACATCTCCGGAAGACCCGAATAGAACGAGCTTAGGGTTTGTAAATATAGGCTAAGGTTACTATGTTGGATAAATGGAGAATTTCTAATCTTGGCTTGTTCAACGGAGCTCTATTCTTCTAGCTCCTATGAATGCTGTTTTTGAAAAACCACATTTACAGCAGTTTGTTGTAGTAAATGTTGATTTTATTGTGACAGTGGCTGGTTGTTGGCTGATAGCTTTAGAGCCTTTTGTCATGGTCATTTACATTTAAATTT